>JAWPHD010004197.1:0-194502 GCA_037043455.1 Cyrtodaria siliqua
AACAGTGTTGAAGTTTTCAAACGTTTAGCAAAAGTACTTTCACGTGTTTCTCTCTGCACCAATTCCAGTTATTAAATTATGCAAGGAACCCAAATTGTCGACTGCATCTTCACATCAACACCATCAAACATGTCATATGTTAGTTCTTCCTCGGTGTTCTTTATAATCTTTAAAATCATCAGTGTCATTATCATTATCATTGTACTGTAATTGTTCTTTTATTTATATTGTCCAGTCACTATCGTCCACAGGTATAGACCATAATATATTGTCGCTTCTTTCAGTCATCAAACCATATTTGCCGGTTGTTTCATACATTAATTTTTAATTACTACTTAATTTCTTCATCTTTCATCAGTTTTTGCGCACAATATGACCTATTTATGTGTCGACGTGCCGTAAAACACCATTAATTCATTCGACCGATAATCTTTGAAACATGATCGATGCATTCCTGTAGGCCGCAGACGGTCGTTTACAGTAGAAGCATTGCTGCATTTGCTCTACCGGTCCAAGTTTGAGACTTTACAGATTGAACAAAATATCAGATTAAAAACAAAATTAACAAACTAAAATTTATGTTTGTGTACGGTTTTACGCAATGTTTAGCCGAAACTAGTAGTGTTTATATGTTTGTAAGGCGACTGTTTTAAGGTAACATTCCAAAACAACCGCAACAACTAAAGTTACAGGTAAAACACTTTTCTGTTTTTTATCGACTGGGCATTCATGATTCAGCTGCCGAAGGCTGTTGATCCTTATACAGGTTTTGTATTAGTCTATGGTTAACAGACTGTGAATCATGTAGTTGACGATAAGCATGCATTACAACTACAATTCCTAGTGAACTCGTCTAAAGAACTTAAATGCTATACACACATATTTTGCAACGTTCAAACGTTACAGTTTTTCTTGCTGAAATGACATTTTCGTAAATCAGTCTACTGAAGTGTAGAGTGTGTTAATTATTATATGAATATTAGCAAGAAAACGTTCATTAGCGTCCGTAGCGCAGTTGGTTGAGGCGTAGTGTTAGTGCCGGGGAAGTCAGGGTTCAATTTTTTTTTAATTGTCGTTAGTTTATGATGAACACTATTGACGCATCCATTGCGTAGTTATTGCTTTTGATAAAAACAGTAACACTTATTTCAGCTTGATAATCGTCAGATGTTCACTATTTATACAAACAATTGTTTGCATTCCTATCAGTTCACAGGCCCACAGTTATGTTTATTTACTTATCGGCAGCTTTTTTAAGCTTGCTTAAAACCTTGCTTGTTATATTTTGAAAGAGTTTAACAGCAAAACACTGCATAGTAAAGTATTCAAAATCGTTAACCAAAAATACTTGATTCAGATAAGTTCGTTCTACACCGTATCAAACATCTGAGGATACACCGTACCGATAACTGCCAAAATGTGCTCGGACTACACCATATAGATATAAAAATCGAACTGGAAATGTGGCATTCAAGGACGACAGTCAACCACAAACAAAAAAAGAAACAAAGAACAATTTTAAAGATGAATAAAAAGCCAAATAAGACATCACAAACACAAAAGGGTTACCATGGTAAAATCGCATTGGGTACACATCGTATCATCATGACATTTTTCAAACCCAAAAAATATCTACATTCTGCAAGTTATGTCACTCTAAATGGGAGGATTCGAATATTTAAGCACCTTATATGAGTCAGAATGCCTCTAAATGACTCCCAGGCACCAAAAGAGTGGTCATCTCTCGATTATATTTTTTAAATGGGAATCCACTGGTTGTAAGAGCTGAATGTGGTTTTAAAACCTGAGATCTGTGAAACTGACGGGATATAATTCAAGACATTGGACCTTTCCTGATACTATAAGTACGATTATATCTAATATAAACGCTGTATATGAAAAATCCAGGTGAAATAACTGGGCGCCTACCTTCCGACGTAAACATTGTCCGCCATCTTGAAAATAATACAACGTACCATAAAAGCTCTACACCGAAACACGTTCCAGACAGTGATATATGTCTGCTTTTAATTGCGCATATACATGCATATTGCTTGATATTCTACATTTACTTAGGAAATATGATACCCACATGATTTGTTTTGGTAACATATTCAGTTATGTATATTTGGACTATTGTGTATTTTCTTGGAGACAAAAGACAATTCTAAACTAAAAATGTATATCAAATGTTCAGAGAATTACTGTTTTAAAAAAGTAAAACAAAACAACAAGCTAAAGGAAAAGATGAATATCTCAAATAATTTTTTTTTAAACAAAATAGAAATCTGGATTAATGAAAACTGACTTCTATGGTGATGTGATTTATAAACTTCGTAAGATTATTGGTCATGATCACTTTCATACTATCTTTGTTAAACTTGTTAAAAAGTTTATCAAAAGAGGTTATGACCCTATCATTTTGCAACGTACTGCATGCTTGGTGGTGGACCCTTTTACAGTTCGCCACTATGCTTTCCTCTTTAATTGTACGATGACCGGACAGGCTGTGGACCCTATGATGACGCCTACCTAAAGCCCATTGGGACGATGGCGTTTGATGTTTGTCACTGATCTTTCTTGTCGTGTATTCTCTTACTGTTCTGGCTTCTGCCAAGTCATTGAGTACCTTCATTGTGGCTTTCTAGGCTATTGTTTTTTTGTATTATATTTACACGAGCATATTTGTGTTTTACTTATATTGCCTATTGATGCTGCCTTGTTGGTTAGAGATTAGATCATGGCGGGGATTTCTTTATTTACACTGTCCTGTTTTAATGGGATGACAGTAGGGTAAGTGTGAGGTTTGGTGCACCCTAGAACCGGTTTAAACCCCCAGTGGCCTACTTTGCCACTGACGGTTCCAAGGCGGTAACCCTATTGTCAACCCTGTTGTGTTTGTGATGTCGTTTGCATTTTTTATTACTTTTGCTTTTTCGTTTGTCTGTTTGCGTGTTTGTTTTTGTGTTTTGTGGTTGACTGTCGTCCTTGAATGCTGCTTTGCCTGTCCGATATTTTTATCCTTCCATAAACAAAATAGCAATTTTACAATTTTATCGAAACTTGTCGAAAACTGTACAGGATATCACGAAATTTTCATACACGACAAAACATGCACAACATGGCACACAAAAGGTTTCAGATTTTCAATAATATTGTACTTTACTAAAAGTAAATTACATAACTTCATGATCCAGATAGACTGAGGTTATATTTTATTAAAATAAATGCTGCTCCATATACGTTCTCAAAACGTCCATATTGCTCAGTGATTAGAACGTCTGACCGTACAATTAAAAAGTCTTTGCTCTTTACATCTCTGCTCAATACTCAAGAAGTAAGACAACATTCCGTTAAGTTTTATAAATCAGTTATAAAGAAACACTCATAAATTGGCATTTGTATTGTAATGACCGAGTGAACTACCGAACATATCAAATGCGGTATAACGCCATGGTGCCCTGTCGGTATGACGCCATGGTGCCCTGTCTGTAAAACGCCATGGTGCCCTGTCGGTATAACGTCATGGTGCCCTGTCGTAATAACGCCATGTGCCCTGTCGGTATAACGCCATGGTGCCCTGTCGGTATAACGCCATGGTGCCCTGTCGGTATAACGTCATGGTGCCCTGTCGGTATAACGCCATGGTGCCCTGTCAAAAGAGTCATAGAACAACCTTGAATCAGGAGGGTTATAAAGAGCCTTGTTGCGAAGAGTGATTGGTGTCAATCCAATTATAAAGGAACACCATCATAATTTGCTTCAGTTGCATAACTAGAAATTTGTATCTGTATAAATAATGTTATATAGTTTTAATTAGAAAACTTATATGTACTATGTTTTATTTATCGTTGGACAATTATTGGTAATCTGTTCATAACAGGTCTGACCTGATGTGACAACTGTTACAATATGTCTATTGAATTTCTGTACTGGCTGTCACTACTCTACTGACTGATAAGCCCCTCCTCTTGGTTTCTCCCTTATCTTGGATAGCCCCTGCTGTCCACTTTGATAACATTTTAATACTAGCATTCTTACTGCATACATCTATATGATTCAATAAAGATAGAATACATAGACTGTCATTTATATTATTGATCAATAACATAACATGGTGTCAGAACAAACGGATTTAATAGTGAATTTTGAACATTCAGGAATATACATTTTAATAAGTAAAATTATATTCTGACTGAATTTTAAACATTCACGATAAAAAATGTTTAAGTGGTATACCAATACCAACCATGGAGTGGAATTCCATCAGTTTACCTGACGCATGAAGGAAATTCCATTCCACCAAAATGCAGACCTTATATTCAAAGGTGCATTAAAGGAGAAAGATGAGGCTGTACAAATTACATATCTTCTTCTATTCGTCGGGCAAAAAGGCAGAGACATCTAAAACTTTATCTCTGACTGCAGTAGAGAGATCTAGTATGACGTCAATATTCGAAGCAATAAATAAGCACTTACAGCCTAAACATAACCCTGTGTTCTCAAGGTTTAATTTCAATAATGAAATCCAAGGTAAAAATTCGATGGAACTGTTTTTAACGAGACTCAAACTTTTAGCTCTTGATTGCTTATACACAAATCCGGAAGAAATGATACGGGATAGGATAGTTTTCGGTGTAACTTCACTAAAAGTCAGGGAAAAACTCATTAACGAGGGAGAAAAACTGACTTTGGATAGAATTTCGAGTACGCCCAAGAGCAGTTACGTACTATGAACCGGCCATCAACTGTGGCGTCCACAGTACACGCAGTACTTCAGCCACAACGGAGAATGCCACAAGCCGCTTCCGGTAGCACCAAGTACCAGCAGACCACTAGCATCAGCAGGAACACAACCAATAGCAGCAACCAACGACAGGACAGTTCCAAAATATGCGGAAACTGCGGACAGACACATATCAAGTTTCAGTGTCCCGCTAAAGGGAAACAATGTCATTCGTGCGAAAAATGGAATACTTTTTTCCTAATAGTGTCGTTCCAAAAATGTAAATGATGTAGAGGTAATGGAAAACTGTGAACCAGACTATTTATTCAATTCTGATATGGATGTATTTGTTGATAGTGTGGAATCTAAAATTACCATTGGACATAGATGCAGGTAGGCCCTACAGCTCGTTTTGTTAAATTCAAGGTTGACACAGGCGCCCAGGTCAACATTTTACCATACTCTGTATTTCAGAATGTTGATGTTAAATTGGCTCTTAGCAAGTCTGCTACAACATTATCAGCTTATAATGGGAACAAACTTGACCTTGTTTGGATTACAATCATGTATAGAATTTGGGCTCATTCAGCTTACATACACTGTTGAGACTGACAACTCTCAGACATTTCTAACAAAGGCATCTGTCCTAAGTGAACATTCTGAAGTATTTAAGGGCATAGGTAATTTCCCTGGGGAGTGCAATTGATCCAAATACAACTCGTGTAATACACCCGTCCAGAAAAGTCCCCATCGCATTGCTGGACAGGTGCAAAGCGGAACTGGCCCGTATTGAACAAATAGGTGTCATTGCCAAAGTGAATGAACCTACAGATTGGGTAAATTCTATGGTCATAGAGGAAAAGCAACAAGGAAAACTCCGCATTTGTCTTGATCCCCAGGAATTGATCAAAAAGCTCCTTCGTCCTAACTATCCCATGAGAACACTAGAAGACATTTTACCCAAGCTTTCTGGTGCAAAATATTTCACGAAACTTGATGCCAGATCAGGTTTCTGGGGAATAAAATTGTCAGTGTAGTGGTCAATTCTAACAACATTCAATACCATGTTTGGTAGATACAGATACTTAAGGCTGCCGTTTGGGCTTAAGTCATCTGGAGATGAATTTCAGAGGAAAATGGATGACTGCTTTGAGGGTCTAGACGGTGTCGTTGCAATAGTAGATGACATATGCGTTTTTGGAAAAAGTAGGCGGGAACATGACAAAAAACTAAAAGCCGTTTTACAACGCTGTCTTGAAACGTTGGTTCGTTTGAACGAAGAAAAACTTGAAGTCGGTGTTTTTCAAGTCCATTATTTTGGTCACATTTTGTCGGCAGGTGGTCTAAAACCCCGACCCTGCCAAGGTCACGGCTATAATAGATCTGCAACTCCCTACCAACAAGGCAGAACTGGAAACAGTTTTAGACATGGTCAACTACTTATCACGTTTCGCACCACACTTGGCTGAGGTTACAAGTCCCATGCGTTACTATTGTCAAAGGATGTTGAGTTTTCCTGCGACAAGCCCCAAGCTGAAGCATTGCAGAAGGTCAAAGATAATCACTCAGAATCCAGGTCAAGTTTTATCATATTATGACCACACCAAACCGCTGACCCTGCAAGTTGATGCAAGCAAATTTGGTCTCGGTGCCACTATCATGCAAGGCGGAAAACCAATAGTATATGCTTCGAAGTCTTTGACAGCTTCTGAAAATTGAAAAGGAAATGTTTGCAATCGTTTTTGGATGCAAACGATTTCACCACTATGTCTATGGGCACAAAACTCATGTGCAACTGACCATTTGCCATTAGTTTCAATTTCCAATAAACCCTTTCATGCCGCCCCTGCCCGCTTGCAAAGCATGATGTTGCAACTACACAGGTATGACATAGATGTCACACATGCAGCTAGGAAACAGATACCTGTTGCCGACACGCTTTCCCGTAAATTATTAAGCGACACATACCCAGACCTATGTGTAGGTATGGATGTACAGGTCAATATGGTTGTGTCAACTTTACCTGTAAGTGACAAAAAATTACAGGAATTAAAAACACAAACTGAAAACGACAAACAATTTAGTGTCCTTAAGCACACTATCCTAGAAGGTTGGTCGGATTCCAGAAATCAATGTCACCCCCAAATTTTGGACTTTTCGGGACGAATTATCAGTGAAAGATGGGTTGATCATGAAAGTTCAGAAAATTGTCATACCCCAAGAATCAAGACCAAGAATGCTTGAGATAATTCACACTGGCCACATGGGTACAGAAAAATGTCTCTTAAGAGCCCGGGAATTAATGTTCTGGCCACGCATTTCAGCGGACATAAATGAAATGGTACTTAAGTGTTCTGTCTGCTTGGGTTACAGAAATTCAAACCCTAAGGAACCCCTAATATCCCATGACATTCCGGATTATCCCTGGCAGTTGTCAGGGATCCTATTATCAGTTGCCACTGATCTATTTACATGGGAAAACAAGAATTACATTGTTGTGATCGATTATTACAATAGATACTTCGAGGTCAAGGAACTCCCCAATATGAAAAGTAATACTGTTATCAATCGTATGAAAGGAATATTTGGTCGTTTTGGCATTCCTGAGAAAGTAATCTCGGATTCGGGTCCCTGTTATGCTTCTCAGGAATTTGCAAATTTTGCAAATGAATGGGATTTCAGTCACATAACTTTAGCTGTTTACCATCCAAGGTCCAACGGACTTACAGAAAAATACGTAAATATCTGCAATAAAATCTTAAAGGGACACTGTCCGTAACCTTTAGCTTATAAAACACACAATAATTATGTTCGCAAACATTACACACTAAACATTATTGAATATTTACTAATTAAAGGCAAGAATGTTTAACGGAATTCAATCGCGTTACAAAAAAAAGTAAATCCGCTCTGTGCGTTTGAACTCACAGCCCAAACTAAAATTACACTCACAGTAATAATAGTGTGCGTGAGCGTAAAGTGGTCGATCACGCTCCCGACTGAGCTAAGCGGGCTATACATATTTCGCAATACATACTGTGGTGAAAACCTAATGCGCTAATGGAAGTCACGTGATCGCAGAAAAGGTAAATAGTGTGGGTCCCACTTTATTTACATATAATAATTAAAACTTTTTTTTTTCAAACTCACGAATGTATTCCTACATACTTCTTAGGGTCTATCCTCATGTTTTCATGTATACATTTCACTGAATAAAAGTCAGCCAGTTATTTGGTTATGCTCAATATCTGCTTACTTACGGACAGTGTCCCTTTAACAAAAGCAAAGTCAAGTGGAAAAGATGCATTGCTTGGCATTCTTGAGCATTCACTCCGCTTAAAGAGTTAGGGTTCTGTCCCTCAGAATTACTCATGGGCAGAAAATTACGCTCATTTCTCACACAAACAAAAGGAAAAGGTTTATTACGACAGAAATACCAAACCCCTGATACCCTTAAAGTTAGAATGCAACTTGGAAACAAACACAATGAACGTTCATATTCAGTTCAAACGGAAAATGGTGCTGTGTACAGGAGAAATAGGAAACGATTTATTGAAAACAAATGAGTCAATCCCAAACCAAGAAACAGCTGATTCTGAAATACAGATTCCCTTTGAAAATGATTTATCCCAATTGGAACCCCAAGTCAAAAAAAGATCCACGCCACAAATCTCTGCAAAACCTATTTCAGAACCAAGTTCAAATGTATACATAACAAGGTCAGGAAAGGCTGTTAAACAAAAAATAATTGAGTCAATGTGAAACTAACCATAGAAGTGTGAATAGCTATTCAAAGGAGTATCAGGAAATGATAAGAATGTGCTATTCCCGTAATATTTTAAACTGACAACGCTCTATTGTGTATTAATGTCATTCTGCTTCCTGGAACTATTTGATGTATTATATGCTTTGTTTCTTCAGTAGAGAGATGTTACTATATGTCTATTGAATTCCTGTACTGGCTGTCATTACTCTTCAGACTGATAAGCCCCGCGTCTTGGTTCCTCCCTTATCTTGGATAGCCCCTTCTGTACTGGCTGTCATTACTCTTCAGACTGATAAGCCCCGCCTCTTGGTTCCTCCCTTATATTGGATAGCCCCGCCTCTTGGTTCCTCCCTTATCTTGGATAGCCCCTTCTGTCCATTTTGATAACATTCTAATACTAGCATTCTTACTGCTTACATCTATATGATTCAATATATATAGAATACATAGACTGTCATTTATATTATTGATCAATACCATAACAACAACGGATATTTTATTATTTCTTTATTTGTGCTTATTATGTGGATTTTCCCCGGAAGCTTACTTACACATTTCACAGTTTACCTTAACTCATTTTAATGGCATTTTAAACTTTGAGTACCATGCATGTACTACTCATTCGGTCGATTAACAATAGCTGTCCATTTCTAATCACATTAAAGTTCCCCGGCCATGTTTTGTTTCATGAACATGTTTGTGTTTATTTAAATCGAAATCAATACATAACAATAGATATTTACAATTCACACATTGCAATATCTGTGAAAAGCGAGAATATTTTATCTGATGACTTAGAAAACTTTGAACAGATAAATTAATCCACAGGGAAATGTATTTATCAATTATCTGGAAATAGTTGTGCATATATACATTGTCAGTTCAAATTTACCTCATTTACGCAGTGGTAAAAGTAGTATCTACGTCATGCAAATAATACTTATTCTTTACATACAACTAAGTAGCGGTTTTAAATATATGTTTCTCTCCGGGACTATCAAGAAATGTTCATATGATGTTTAAGAGTTAAATTAGTTTATTGACAATACTACAATAAGGGTGGACATTCATCTTCAAGTGTATTGTTAATAACTCATGTAGTTCGCTTTGATATGAGTTATTGATTGTTTTAATGTACAATACTATCGTCTCCTATAATTCTTTTAGAATGGTGTTTGCAATTAATGTTTTATTTATGAAATACTGTATATATGTGTGCATATTTGATTGTAAACAATGAGACGCAAAAACACTATTAAACTGCATATTAAATGTACACACATCAAACCGAGCCGCATGTTACCTCCATTTGTACACACATCAAACCGAGCCGCATGTTACCTCCTGTTGTACACACATCAAACCGAGCCGCGTGTTACCTCAAGTTGTACACACATCAAACCGAGCCGCGTGTTACCTCCAGTTGTACACACATCAAACCGAGCCGCATGTTACCTCCAGTTGTACAAACATCAAACCGAGCCGCATGTTACCTCCAGTTGTACACACATCAAACCGAGCCGCATGTTACCTCCAGTTGTACACACATCAAACCGAGCCGCATGTTACCTCCATTTGTACACACATCAAACCGAGCCGCATGTTACCTCCAGTTGTACACACATCAAACCGAGCCGCATGTTACCTCCAGTTGGATTACTGTTGATTAACATGTTTGCTCTGACGCAGATTGTTTTGCTGTATATCATAAATATGACTACATACGATTTTTAACCATTTAAAATAAATATTTTCCTGATTAGGTTATTCAAATATTAGATCTATTGAATTGTATTACATATTTAAACATTCTTTAGAATATGTTTTGAAATAAACATTACACTTTTTTAAATATAAAATTATAAAAGATACTAACTGAAAGCTTTCTAAAACTACCGTATTGCTGTAAAATCCCGATCTTTCACGCATAGAAATGTAATAAAAACTGATATCGTACATTACTAAACGGTAGCGTGCCATGCATGGCTGAATATAAACTGATATCGTAGATTACTAAACAGCAGCGTATCATGGATGGCTGAATATAAACTGATATCGTAGATTACTAAACGGTAGCGTGGCATGTATGGCTGAATATAAACTGGTATCGTAGATTACTAAACGGTAGCGTGGCATGTATGGCTGAATATAAACTGGTATCGTAGATTACTAAACGGTAGCGTATCATTGATGGCTGAATATAAACTGATATCGTAGATTACTAAACCGTAGCGTGGCATGTATGGCTGAATATCAACTCGCATCGTAGATTACTAAACGGTAGCGTGGCAAGTATGGCTGAATATAGACTGGTATCGTAGATTACTAAACGGTAGCGTGGCATGTATGGCTGAATATAAATTGATATCGTAGATTACTAAACGGTAGAGTGGCATGTATGGCTGAATATAAACTCGTATCGTGGATTACTAAACGGCAGCGTGGCTTGTATGGCTGAATATAAACTGATATCGTATATTACTAAACGGTAGCGTGGCATGTATGGCTGAATATAAACTAATATCATGGATTACTAAACGGTAGCGTATCATGTATGGCTGAATATAATCTGATATCGTGGATAACTAAACGGTAGCGTATCATGTATGGCTGAATATAAGCTGATATCGTAGATTACTAAACGGTAGCGTGACATGTATGGCTGAATATAAACTGATATCGTGGATTAATATAAACTGGTATCGTAGATTACTAAATAGTAGCGTAGCATTTATGGCTGATTATAAACTGATATCGTAGATCACTAAACGGTAGCATGGCATGTATTGCTGAATAGAAACTCGTATCGTAGATTACTAAACGGCAGCCTAGCAAGTATGGCTGAATATAGACTAGTATCGTAGATTAATAACCGGTAACGTATCATGTATGGCTGAATATAAACTGGTATCGTAGATTAATAACCGGTAACGTATCATGTATGGCTGAATATAAACTCGTATCGTAGATTAATAACCGGTAACGTATCATGTATGGCTGAATGTAAACTCGTATCGTAGATTACTAAACGGCAGAGTAGCATGCATGGCTGAATATAGACTAGTATCGTAGATTAATAACCGGTAACGTAACATGCATGGCTGAATATAAACTGGTATCGTAGATTACTAAACGGCAGAGTAACATGTATGGCTGAATATAAACTCGTATCGTAGATTAATAAACGGTAGCGTAGCATTTATGGCTGAATATAAACCGGTATCGTAGATTACTAAACGGCAGAGTAGCATGTATGGCTGAATATAAACCCGTATCGTAGATTACTAAACGGCAGCGTATCATGTATGGCTGAATATAAACTGGTATCGTAGATTAATAAACGGTAGCGTAGCATGTATGGCTGAATATAAACCGGTATCGTAGATTACTAAATAGTAGCGTAGCATGTATGGCTGAATATAATCTGATATCGTAGATTAATAAACGGTAGCGTAGCATGTATGACTAAATATAAACTGGTATCGTAGATTACTAAACGGTATCGTATCACGTAAGACTGAATATAAACTGGTATCGTAGATTACTAAACGGTAGCGTAGAAAACCAAATGTAAATACTCATGTTTAACGTATATTAAATACATGTTATGTGTTTTGAGACAACTAGTGAATTATACAAGGATAATTACACGATTATACACATATTAGCATATTACTTCTCTTGACAGCAAATTCAACAGGAAAAACAATTGCAATTGGTATTGTAGTAACGAAGTAAATTTCACATCATCTAAACTTAAATGATTTCTAGGCTAAAAGAAGCTCAATAAGCATGTGTCTGGAAACGATTTATAAAACTAATTTGGATACTAACGTATTTTATAATAATTACATGGTTAAACCCCTGTCACACTAGGGCCGCGTTCTCACGGCGATCCCACGGCGTCCAAGAAAAATGCAGAACGCCGAGGTGCGCGCAGTACGATCGCAAGCATCGCCGCAGCAACGCAGTGGCATCGCCAGTAGACGCATTGGGATCGCATAGAACGCCAAGCGACGGCGCGCACTTTGAGCATGCACAAAACAAACGCCGTCGCTCGGCGTTCTGATAAGAGCGCAGTGGGGTCGCCGTAAGGTCGCCATAGCAGCGCAGTAAGGTCTCCTACAACGACACAGGAGCTCCGCGGGCGCGCACAGAGGTCGCAGTGCGAACGCTGTGGTTGTCGGTGGCGCTTGCACGGAGATTGTACGGCGTTCTTTGAGATGTCACTGCGTCTCTACCGCGCTTATACGGCGCGTCTACGGCGCTTATACGGAGTGTTATTTATTTTACTGCGCTCTTACAACGACTGTACGGAGCTGTCACGGCGATCATTGCGCTCCCAAGGCGCTTCTACCGCGTCCATCGGCGTTTGCATGACAAAAACGAACAAAATAGTATAAATGAATAGGTAGTGCAAACGAACGTCTTCAACACGCCGTCAGCGCAGTGTGAGCGCCGTGAAAGCGCAGTGCACGCAGTGGAAGCGCCGTGAGAGCGCAGACAATCGCCAACAAGAACTCCGTAGGAACGCGATAGAACGCCATGGGAGCTCCGTAGCAACGCCTTGGTCGCTGTGAGGACGCCGTGACATCTCCATCTTCACGAAAAATATCAGATTTTTCTTGCGATCTCACGGCGTTCTGGGAAATTAAACAACGCCGTGCCAACGCAGTGGAAACGCGCTATAGTGTGACAGGGGCATTAGTAACTTAGAATTTCAGCCGTATTTTGGCACGTGTAAGGAAAGTGATAAATGCGAGACTCTGGCAAGTATTTATCACTTTTAAAATTTTAAGTTACTAACCATGTAATTTTGATATCATGCAACTGTTTTATATAACACAATTTACCAGAAAAACAATGGAAATTTACAGTTTACGTCTGCTGCCGTCAAAATACAAATGAAGGATAGTTTGGCAGGGAAAGTAACTTTGGTAAAAACGTTTTCGGCGTTTAAGTATATTTACATCGATACTTTATGCAAAATACCTTCTTCTGATAATGTATTGTATATCTAACTTGATAAGCATAACAAATAGTGTGTATATGTGTAGTTTAAATGGCCGATTCCTGACTTTTAAGTCATTGAATAATAGCGCGTGTAGCCACTAGCATAATACAGTAGTTGGGCGGTAAATATTAGGTTAGTAGACAGTAGCTTATTTGTATAGTAGAAACATTAGTTGCTTGGTAAAAAGTTTTAATTCGTGCACAGTCAAGTTAAAGGGGTTGATGCACTATTTTCAAACACAGTTTATTTGAAAGGACTCTGAAAAACATGAAAAAAGCTGAAAGAATTATCAAAATGCCATGAAAAGTAAAGGAGATATGACCTATTGAAAATGTGCAAAGAAACATAAATGGAGGCGGCCATCTTTGAACGATGACGTCATCGTGCCTTTTTGCCATATATGGCATATTGATAAAATGTCTTTTAAAGCAAAGAAAATCACTGCAAATGAAAAATAATACTAAAATGTATACATTTTACATCTGTATATTTATTTTTAATCAATTTGCAGTGGTTTTCTTTGCTTTAAAATACATTTTGTCAATATGCCATATATGGTAAAACGGCGCGATGACGTCATCGTTCACAGATGGCCGCCTCCATTTATGTTCTTTGCAAATTTTCAATAGGTCACATCTCCTTTATTTGTCATGACATTTTGAAAATTCTTTCAGCTTTTTCCAAGTTTTTTAAAAAATAAATCCTGTTCGAAAATAGTGCATCAACCCCTTTAAGGGTAAGAAATGTATGACTGAATAGAAACTAGCATCGTAGACAATTAATATGTAACGAAGATAACCAAACACTACTTCTCGTGTAATAAATTATAAAGCACATTAAACACATTAACTATAGTTAAAAACATATTTATTTTTTAAAAAAATTATAAGATATCAAGATCATTTCACACACAAATTGTATTAATGAATATTAAAACAATTTATATAACTATTTTCCTAATTAACAGTATTTGAAAAAGTTAAGAATGAACATACGTTACAAATAACAGTTAATGTCGTCATTAAATCCTTGTTTTGCGTGTTTTTGTTTAACAAGGTTTGTTAGAGATTTGTTTCTTTCACAACTAAAGCTATTTTTGACAGGCTTTATTTATTGTTTTAACTGATTTGTGACCCTTTATTTTGAGAAAAAGTGACCAGTCTGCATAGAGATTCCTTCTTCCCTACGGTTATACACGAATGGATGAAATTTTCATAACGTGTAAATGACTGTGACACTTTATGCCCCATCTTAATGTCAGCGACAAACCTCCATTTCATGTTTACTCTTAAGACAGAACGCTATATAAACGTATTAGTATGCAGCTCTCTTAATGAACTTAATGAACATCCTTTTAAGACCAAATATGTATAGATAATTCTCTATGTTCCTGTGGTGTGGCGGAAAGCAAAGTCATTCTGACGGTGTTGTCCAAACTTCACGGAATAAATACCAACACACCTTACTACCTTACCATGTCCACGATCTGTGCACGATCTTCCGTTGACCTAGTCAAGAGTGTGCATGACTATATAGTTTTCATCCGTAGCTTTAAATCCTAATCGTAAACATGAGGCTAGTCGTTGCTGATAGGGGGCTGTTATAGCTCCCCGGTTTGTGGTATGCCATGTAGATTCATGTATTATTTTTAACATTTACTGTTCCTCGTTTTCCTTATAACAACTAAATTAAAATCGGTATTTGAACTTGTTTATGTTCAAGACAGTAGCAAATCCAACTAGCTTACGTCTCTGGTTCTACCCAGGTGCCCACCCGTGCACCAATGGCTTACGTCGCTGGTTCTACCCAGGTGCCCACCCGTGCATATTATGTTACTTAGCCATAATGTAACATCTCTAAAGTGGATGACTTGATATACGCCTTGATAGGCTTATCTTTAAAATATGAGTTATGAAATTGCATCTTATATCAAAATTGTTTAACTAAGAACCCGATATTTATCAGTGGTTTATTTTATAATTCTACAAGAAAGATACAAATATCGGACAGGGAAAACAGCATTCAAGGACGACAGTCAACCACACAAAACACACAAACAAACACGCAAACAGACAAACGAGAAGGCAAAAGTAATAAGAAATGCAAACTACATCACAAACACAAAAGGGTTGAAAATAGGGCCATCGCCTTGGAACGGTCAGTGGCAACAAAGGCCACTGGGGGTTTAAACCGGGTCTAGGGTGCACCAAATCTCACACTTACCCTACTATCATCCCATTAAAACAGGACAGTGTAAATAAAGAAATCCCCGCCATGATATAATCTCTAACCAACAAGGCAGTATCAATAGATAATATAAGTAAAACACAAATATGCTCGTGTAAATATAATACAAGAAAAACAATAGCCTAGAAAGCCACAATGAAGGTACTCAATGACTTGGCAGAAGCCAGAGCAACAAGAGAACAAACCATTAAGGGCACGAAAAGAAAGATCATAGACAAACATCCAATGCCACTGTCCCAATGGGCTTTAGGTAGGCGTCATCATAGGGTCCACAGCCTATCCGGTTGTATATAGTGTAGAGAAATCATAAGTGCTTATAGATGAAACATGACGTCTATTGAAAATTTTATCAAGAACGTCTCCTGAATTTTTTATAGACCAAAACAAATTTATCCAATAGTTTTCATAAGTTTTATCACAATATCGTTTAACGTGATCTTTAACGGCAGTAAGACAAGAAGTTAAAAGTTTGGAGATGTTTGTTGTAGTGCAGGCACTAGAACTCGAAATAAAGCGGGCCTTATATGGATTTTTATGTAATTTAGGATGTAATCAAGCCACATATGGTTCATGTTCATCGACAATAGCAACATAGAGAAATTTAATTACACCCACATGGACGTGATTTGTATTTCCTTCGTTCAAGTGAATCTTAACGATCTATAAATTCAGAAGCTCTGAATAGGTTCCCATAATTTATAGGCGTATGGTTTACCATTTAGATGAGATGGACTATTACATGACTCGTTTACATTTTTTTAATCAAGTACTTTTCAACTTAGTTTATGTTCCGAATAAAACTACAAAACTATATTCATAGAACAAAAACATTTAAATTAAACTGACTTGAAGCGGCAATGCAAAACGTGATAGCTCAATGCGCCTTTCATAGCAACGTTATACGATTTGTTTAAATGCGCCTTTCATAGCAACATTTATTATAAGGTACCTAATGAGGTTCTGACATTTGTAAAAAGGTATAAAATATCAACAGTTTTTTTGCACGAGTTCCATAGAACGAATTTGAGTTCAGTTCAAATGATAGAATGTGATAATTTCAAAAAACGGCGAAAACAAATTAATTTGAATGTGTTTTTTAAAATATATTTAGACTAGTTTGACGTTGAACAACATGTATGTTGAGTTATTGTCTTTGATTAATACAAACCAAGCACATGTTAACATACTGTAAATGCGCTGATGTATTACGCTTGATTCAAGGAAAAAGCACGAATATCCTCAATACATTGTGTTAATGGTTGTGGTTTTCATCAAACTCATAAATAATGTTTCTATCACAAAGATGGTGGAAGAGTTCGACAATGAACATACTCGACATCTGTATTTTGGCTTTATAGGCGTCTTTTTTATTCAAATACTATGGTGGCATATAACCGCCGTCGTGATAATTTAGTCGCTATAATTTTTTCAGCTATTAAGACGACTTTTAAGCCCCAACTGACAGAAATTTGAAAATATAGGGCAGGAGCCTGTGGGGTCATGATGTAAGAAGTGTTTACAAATGCACGTGGTAGTGTTTACAGCAGACGACACTGAGTGTTAAATTCATACTATCTTTGTTAAACTTGTTAAAAGGTTTATCGAAAGAGGTTATGACCCTATCATTTTGCAACGCACTGCATGTTTGGTGATGGACCCATTTACAGTTCGCCACTATGCTTTCCTCTTTAATTGTACGATGACCGGACAGGCTGTGGACCCTATGATGACGCATACCTAAAGCCCTTTGTGGGACGGTGGCGTTTGATGTTTGTCTATGATCTTTCTTGTCGTGCCCTTAATGGTTTATTCTCTTGTTGCTCAGGCTTCTGCCAAGTCAATGAGTACCTTCATTGTGGCTTTCTAGGCTATTGTTTTTTTGTATTATATTTACACGAGCATATTCGTGTTTTACTTATATTGGGCTATTGATGCTGCCTTGTTGGTTAGAGATTAGATCATGGCGGGGATTTCTTTATTTACACTGTCCTGTTTTAATGGGATGACAGTAGGGTAAGTGTGAGGTTTGGTCCTAGAACCGGTTTAAACCCCCAGTGGACCCTTTTACAGTTCGCCACTAGGATTTCCTCTTTAATTGTGCGATGACCGGACATGCTGTGGACCCTATGGTGACGTCTATCTAAAGCCCAAAAGGACGGTGACTTTTTAGGCTATTTTGTTTTGTATTTATATATACCCGAGCATCTTTGTGTTTTACTTATATTGCCTATTAGTGCTACATTGTTGGCTAGAGGGGATTTATTTATTTACACTGTCCCGTTTTATTGGGATGAAGTAGGGTCAGTGGGAGGTTTGGTGCGCACTAGAACCTGGTTTAAACTCCCAGCGGCCTTTTTTGCCATTAACCGTTCCAAGGTGGTAGCCCTATTGTCAACCCTTTTGTGTTTGTGATGTCTGATTTTGCCCTTTATTAATTTTTATATATAGTTGTTCTTTGTTTCTGTGTGTGTTTGTGGTTGACTGTCGTCGAATGCTACTTTTCCTGTTCGATTTTTATATCTATATTTATATAATATTCAAATTATACAGAGGTCTTGTTTACTGAAGTGTGCACTATGCTGTTTCTCCATACCAACTATTATTGGCAATTAAGTTTCATTTAACACTGATAAATTATGTCATGAAATATTTGCTGGCAGTCTGAAGTTCTGTTTAGTCACCAGCTTACATTTACTTTGGCACAAAAGTTCATAGCATTGTTTTATGTTATAAATAGTGCAGTGGACATTAGATGAAGATGCAAGAGTAAATATATTGTAAAACATGGATAATACTGAAAATAAAACGGTCACAGTTCCAATAACACATATATGTTTGGAATCATTGGATAATTATTACTACTAGCTGATTTGTAAATACATGTTGGTGTCGTCTGCAGAGATAGTTGTTTACATGTGCTACTTTTAGAGTCAGTCACAGTAACTGACATACCTGTACTGTATAGTTGGTGTAATTGATGACACACCTCCAACCTCTCCCTATCAGGGAAGGGAATGTTGCCCCTTTAAACTTGCATCAGCAACGCACTCTTAAAATGTTTGCATTGCTTTAGCGTGTTTGGCATCGGTACAGTTCTTTAATTTGTAACATGAGTGACAATTGGTACAAGCAACAGCCACATGTTCTCGTGGGTTGGAATTCACACATGTCACGGACTTGTATAAATGTTAATTAATATCACTACAAAGAAAGACCACAGCTGATCAGAGGATAAGAGTGTCACTGTCAACCAGGTACAGTCAGTGTGCCAGACTATTTCAGAGCAAATCCATGCTGTAAATACGCTTATTGAAAATGTGATTAAAATGGAAGAATCGTTATTTTTTAAATATAAAAGTACAAAACGCGAAGTAATAATTAGAGACTCCACCACGCTACATAAAGTAATAATTAGAGACTCCACCACGCTACATTAGGTAATAATAAGAGACTCCACTACGCTACATAAAGTAATAATTAGAGACTCCACCACGCTACACAAAGTAATAATTAGAGACTCCACCACGCTACATAAAGTAATAATTAGAAACTCCACTACGCTACATAAAGTAATAATTAGAGACTCCACCACGCTACATAAAGTAATAATTAGAGACTCCACTACGCTTCATAAAGTAATAATTAGAGACTCCACCACGCTACATAAAGTAATAATTAGAGACTCCACTACGCTACATATAGTAATAATTAGAGACTCCACCACGCTACATAAAGTAATAATCAGAGACTCCACCACGCTACATAAAGTAATAATTAGAGACTCCACTACGCTACATAAAGTAATAATAAGAGACTCAACCACGCTACATAAAGTAATAATTAGAGACTCCACCACGCTACATACAGTAATAATTAGAGACTCCACCACGCTACATAAAGTAATAATTAGAGACTCCACTACGCTACATAAAGTAATAATAAGAGACTCCACCACGCTACATAAAGTATTAATTAGAGACTCCACCACGCTACATAAAGTAATAATTAGAGACTCCACTACGCTACATAAAGTAATAATAAGAGACTCCACTACGCTACATAAAGTAATAATAAGAGACTCCACCACGCTACATAAAGTAATAATTAGAGACTCCACCACGCTACATAAAGTAATAATTAGAGACTACACCACGCTACATAAAGTAATAATTAGAGACTCCACCACGCTACATAAAGTAATAATTAGAGACTCCACCACGCTACATAAAGTAATAATTAGAGACTCCACCACGCTACATATAGAGACTCCACCACGCTACATAAAGTAATAATGAGAGACTCCACCACGCTACATAAAGTAATAATTAGAGACTCCACCACGCTACATAAAGTAATAATTAGAGACTCCACTACGCTACATAAAGTAATAATTAGAGACTCCACCACGCTACATAAAGTAATAATTAGAGACTCCACTACGCTACATAAAGTAATAATTAGAGACTCCACCACGCTACATAAAGTAATAATTAGAGACTCCACTACGCTACATAAAGTAATAATTAGAGACTCCACCACGCTACATAAAGTAATAATTAGAGACTCCACTACTCTACATAAAGTAATAATTAGAGACTCCACCACGCTACATAAAGTAATAATTAGAGACTCCACTACGCTACATAAAGTAATAATTAGAGACTCCACTACGCTACATAAAGTAATAATTAGAGACTCCACTACGCTACATAAAGTAATAATTAGAGACTCCACCACGCTACATAAAGTAATAATTAGAGACTCCACTACGCTTCATAAAGTAATAATTAGAGACTCCACCACGCTACATAAAGTAATAATTAGAGACTCCACTACGCTACATATAGTAATAATTAGAGACTCCACCACGCTACATAAAGTAATAATCAGAGACTCCACCACGCTACATAAAGTAATAATTAGAGACTCCACTACGCTACATAAAGTAATAATAAGAGACTCAACCACGCTACATAAAGTAATAATTAGAGACTCCACCACGCTACATACAGTAATAATTAGAGACTCCACCACGCTACATAAAGTAATAATTAGAGACTCCACTACGCTACATAAAGTAATAATAAGAGACTCCACCACGCTACATAAAGTAATAATTAGAGACTCCACCACGCTACATAAAGTAATAATTAGAGACTCCACTACGCTACATAAAGTAATAATAAGAGACTCCACTACGCTACATAAAGTAATAATAAGAGACTCCACCACGCTACATAAAGTAATAATTAGAGACTCCACCACGCTACATAAAGTAATAATTAGAGACTACACCACGCTACATAAAGTAATAATTAGAGACTCCACCACGCTACATAAAGTAATAATTAGAGACTCCACCACGCTACATAAAGTAATAATTAGAGACTCCACCACGCTACATATAGAGACTCCACCACGCTACATAAAGTAATAATGAGAGACTCCACCACGCTACATAAAGTAATAATTAGAGACTCCACCACGCTACATAAAGTAATAATTAGAGACTCCACTACGCTACATAAAGTAATAATTAGAGACTCCACCACGCTACATAAAGTAATAATTAGAGACTCCACTACGCTACATAAAGTAATAATTAGAGACTCCACCACGCTACATAAAGTAATAATTAGAGACTCCACTACTCTACATAAAGTAATAATTAGAGACTCCACCACGCTACATAAAGTAATAATTAGAGACTCCACTACGCTACATCAAGTAATAATTAGAGACTCCACCACGCTACATAAAGTAATAATTAGAGACTCCACCACGCTACATAAAGTAATAATTAGAGACTCCACTACGCTACATAAAGTAATAATAAGAGACTCCACTACGCTACATAAAGTAATAATAAGAGACTCCACCACGCTACATAAAGTAATAATTAGAGACTCCACCACGCTACATAAAGTAATAATTAGAGACTACACCACGCTACATAAAGTAATAATTAGAGACTCCACCACGCTACATAAAGTAATAATTAGAGACTCCACCACGCTACATAAAGTAATAATTAGAGACTCCACCACGCTACATATAGAGACTCCACCACGCTACATAAAGTAATAATGAGAGACTCCACCACGCTACATAAAGTAATAATTAGAGACTCCACCACGCTACATAAAGTAATAATTAGAGACTCCACTACGCTACATAAAGTAATAATTAGAGACTCCACCACGCTACATAAAGTAATAATTAGAGACTCCACTACGCTACATAAAGTAATAATTAGAGACTCCACCACGCTACATAAAGTAATAATTAGAGACTCCACTACGCTACATAAAGTAATAATTAGAGACTCCACCACGCTACATAAAGTAATAATTAGAGACTCCACTACTCTACATAAAGTAATAATTAGAGACTCCACCACGCTACATAAAGTAATAATTAGAGACTCCACTACGCTACATAAAGTAATAATTAGAGACTCCACTACGCTACATAAAGTAATAATTAGAGACTCCACTACGCTACATAAAGTAATAATTAGAGACTCCACCACGCTACATAAAGTAATAATTAGAGACTCCACTACGCTTCATAAAGTAATAATTAGAGACTCCACCACGCTACATAAAGTAATAATTAGAGACTCCACTACGCTACATATAGTAATAATTAGAGACTCCACCACGCTACATAAAGTAATAATCAGAGACTCCACCACGCTACATAAAGTAATAATTAGAGACTCCACTACGCTACATAAAGTAATAATAAGAGACTCAACCACGCTACATAAAGTAATAATTAGAGACTCCACCACGCTACATACAGTAATAATTAGAGACTCCACCACGCTACATAAAGTAATAATTAGAGACTCCACTACGCTACATAAAGTAATAATAAGAGACTCCACCACGCTACATAAAGTAATAATTAGAGACTCCACCACGCTACATAAAGTAATAATTAGAGACTCCACTACGCTACATAAAGTAATAATAAGAGACTCCACTACGCTACATAAAGTAATAATAAGAGACTCCACCACGCTACATAAAGTAATAATTAGAGACTCCACCACGCTACATAAAGTAATAATTAGAGACTACACCACGCTACATAAAGTAATAATTAGAGACTCCACCACGCTACATAAAGTAATAATTAGAGACTCCACCACGCTACATAAAGTAATAATTAGAGACTCCACCACGCTACATATAGAGACTCCACCACGCTACATAAAGTAATAATGAGAGACTCCACCACGCTACATAAAGTAATAATTAGAGACTCCACCACGCTACATAAAGTAATAATTAGAGACTCCACTACGCTACATAAAGTAATAATTAGAGACTCCACCACGCTACATAAAGTAATAATTAGAGACTCCACTACGCTACATAAAGTAATAATTAGAGACTCCACCACGCTACATAAAGTAATAATTAGAGACTCCACTACGCTACATAAAGTAATAATTAGAGACTCCACCACGCTACATAAAGTAATAATTAGAGACTCCACTACTCTACATAAAGTAATAATTAGAGACTCCACCACGCTACATAAAGTAATAATTAGAGACTCCACCACGCTACATAAAGTAATAATTAGAGACTCCACTACGCTACATAAAGTAATAATTAGAGACTCCACTACGCTACATAAAGTAATAATTAGAGACTCCACCACGCTACATAAAGTAATAATTAGAGACTCCACTACGCTACATAAAGTAATAATTAGAGACTCCACCACGCTACATAAAGTAATAATTAGAGACTCCACCACGCTACATAAAGTAATAATTAGAGACTCCACTACGCTACATAAAGTAATAATTAGAGACTCCACCACGCTACATAAAGTAAAAGCAAAAATGCACAGATGTGTATTAATTGAATACAACATCGGTAAAATACGATTACACACTTATTGTTTTGAGATAAATCCAAATGAAAAATCATTGAAAAACACTATTTAAAAATACAATACAAACACATAAATATGTTGTTCATGTCAAAACAACCACTGGTTCTTTCCATCAATGACCTCATCGATGATAACGGCAATTTATTATCTTCAGGTCTTTAAAGAAACTTATAGGATAAAATCCAATGTTTTAGAATATGAATGTGTTTTAGCATCAGTTAAAATGTTACTACGCTCACATCAATTCCTCCAGTTTATAAGCAAGGGTACAAATCCTATAATTCCATTTTATCTATCGATTATTTTGAAAGACATTAAAGGAAGCAGATCAATCTATGATGCAATGCTAAATAAAATATAATCCCATCAGCGGTAATAAAGTGGAACGAAGAACTTAATAGTAGACACCTGAATTCGTACAAAATATTTGCTTCAACATTTAAAATAAATCAAGATGGTTCCAATATAGGATCAAATGGGTACCAACCATTTACTTAAATGAACATAGCTGATTCAGATATGTGTACTTTTTGTAATAAAGCTGTGAAAACAATTAAATGACTGTGAAGTTTCAAAATTGTTTTGGTCAAACTTGTCTTCTGTCATTAATAGCAAATGCACTGAGACTGTAACCAACTGGTCAGACTCCGATAATTTATTACGGAATGAAAAATTAGATATTATACTAAATAAGATCTTAGTATTAGGAAAATAATATATATTCTTTTAAAAACAAAATAATTCTGCACCATCCTGTACACATTTTATTTACTATTTAGAAACTTATACAAACTCAAACGAAACATCTTTGCTGAACCATACTGACTCTAGACACTTGCTGCAATATATAACATTTCCATTATCTTTTTTCAAGTATGTTTCTCCATTATACAAATAATTCTGTTTCTTGAGTATAATTACCATGCCATGTTTTTCTACCATAAACCTTCACTATGTTTCTTCTTCCAAAATATATTGAATGAATGTGTGTGTAATAAAGGGTTATGACAAACACTAAACTTTACAAAACAAATACTGCTCTTAGTAATATATTTACTGTATTATGTTGTTTAAAGCATAACTAGATACCTGTCATTACCCCTTAATCATCTACATCATGATGTGAGATATAGCATATACATTTTTCTTTTGTAAGTACAAATAAGTTCACATTTCATGTCAGTATGCATTGACTCATACACAAACATAATCGATATACCTGGAAAAAGCTTTCTATCTATTACTTGGTCATGGGTGGAGTACAAGTTAATAATTTACAGAGCTTTAGACCTGTTAGACAAGCTGAGTATGTGAGGCTGAACGCTAATAATGTACAGAGTTTCAGATACTAAAGAGGAGATTAATAGTGATCCTGCAAACATCGTCAGTTTAGAACTATCATGCCATATACAATTCTTATATAAAAATCATGAGGCATATTATATTTGTTTTAAATCATAAAAACGTGTTACATGGTTATAACTCTCTGTAACAAAAATGGCAAGATCATACGAGTTACCGCCCTCAAAGAACTTCAAAGAAATTAGCCTCGGTCACCCGGCCCGCTTCTGATTTCTTCGCTATGCTACACGGATTCAGAACCAGGGTCTGGGGAAACTACGACGTTTAAAACCGCCCTCTCGTTTTGGGCGATTTTGGCGAGATTTTGAGAGATTCAACGAGACTTTCAAATCACTAATTTCTAAATTAATTTCATAACAATTTCTTATTTTCAACTTTTGAGAAGCAGCATGTGACGTTAAAACTGGTTACAGGTGCATCAACAATTGACGTTGTATGTTTATTTACAACATGACGTCACGCAATCATCAACTTTATGCACGTGAGAAAAACGCGCTAATAAATTGGACTAATCGCTAGTGGGCGCTTTAATTGGCCTAATCTGCCCAGACCGATATCTGCAAGTAAGACATATGCATGATACGGTCTAGCTGACCGAGACTACAAAGAAATTGGCAGCCCTGTAAACGATGTTTTTAACATTAATACGGTTACAACGCTGTAACAACCAATTAGAATTATTAAAAAACAAATCTTACCAATAATCTGACGAAATAATAGAAAGGGAAAATTCCCAAGTTAACAACTCTCTTATGTAAACTTCTGTTACTGTTTGTATTGTTCATAAATAAATGCATACAATATTGCAAGGTGCATCGTGAGATGGCTCTCCCCGACCCCCATGCACCCATGACGGTGAGAATAAATGGATCATCAAATTGGTGGTTGAAAATTAAAAGAAAAAAGTATGTTATCGACAGTATTACTTTGCGTGTTGCTTTCTATTGGGATAATTATAAATCTGTTATTATAATTAATTTGATAAAGTGGAGTGATATACTGAAATTCCGATAATAAATGAAAAGAGGTTTGTGGCTTAAAGGCCCATCTGCTGTATAAAAGCCACCAGATGGAGCTTGGGTTGGTTGTTCATATAAATGTATACACGGTTAAATCAGGGATACCTTTTTCAAAATATTGAAAAATCCACCTCATAAAAATTGTTAATATTTGATACTGAAGTAAACTGATGTTAAACAATTGTATTAGTAAAAACATATTTGTGAAAAAGTATTTCTTTTTCCTAGTTTAATTTTTTTAAAACCCAACTGACAGAAATTTAAAAATATAGGGGAGGAGCCTATGGGGTCATGAACTGAGAAGTGTATACAAATACATGTGGTAGTGTTTACAGCAGACGACACTTTGAGATAGGCAGTAGTTATATTGTGTGTGAATCTCCGTAGCAGTACTCTGATATTGGGCATTTGTATCTGTGACTATTCATGTGTTCCTGATAACAATCATCTCTGAGAAAATGTATACCCCTAAAACCCAAGTCTCAACAAGGAAGAACTAATGAAGGGGGGCCCAGAAAGCACAGCCCTCCTCGTTTCAACAAGGACCGTGTCTCCCAACAAAGCCCACCTCGTTTCAACAAGGAACGTCTCCCCCAACAATATACTAGCAGACGATATAATCCACGCCATAATGATAAACAGCAAATAATCCTTGAGCTGGTTGTAGACCCCTTCCCCCACTGGGGGAATATTGTAGGTTATGATTTTCTGAAAGCTCATACAAAAGCTTCAAAATGAGACATGCGTGCCATCTTAGCGGTGGGGCGTTTGTGTGTAACGCACATGACAATTACGTTACCATAACAATTCCAAAACACCTTCAATAAATTTGAATATGAATAAACATGTTCATATGAACAACAAATACTACCTATATTTATGTAAATTATGAATTATTTAATTTAGACAGCCTTTTCAACATAATGCAAATATGAAATAATACTGTAGTTTACGTTACACACTGTTCTTTACCAATAAATCATAAGTACAGTTAATAATAACTAGACCGTAAGTTACCAAAAGAGGCCATCTCCACTCTGGGGGACTTTTGAAGGATATATTTTTTTGTAAGGGTATGCATTTGCTACAAATGAAGTATGTTTGCAAAATGAGAGTAGGGACATAAGGGCGTGACATCCATTTGAAATTCGTTACCATTATCATGTTTTGAAAATATAATACTCAAAAATTGTTTATATACAACACAACGGTATGTATATTTTATATTATTTATCAAACATGTTAAAAACCAAAATCTAACGTATAAAACAAATTTCCAAAAGACAATGTAGTTTACGTTACGTGACATTAACACGAAATTTACGTTATCATTTAAAGTTACTTGTCATACATATTGAATGTTTCCAGAAATAAAGGCTCTATTTCTTTACTGAAACAGTGACTATTTTAATAATAAAATGTTATTCATTAAATGAATATATAAAAGAATGAATAAATAAATAAATGTGTGTGTATATATAGATGATACGATATGTAAAATAAACAAGAAAAGTACGTTACCATTTAAAGTTACATGTTATATTGGACGTTTCCAGAAATAAAGGTGCTATTATTGTTATAATGTCTAAAAATAAAATAAATATATAAGAAATAAAATATTTTAAAATGGCTCATAAATCAGAAAAATAGTAATTGCACAATAAACTACTGGGAGCTTATCCTTTATTGAAAATGTTTTTGTTTCTTACTAGTTATGGCAAATTCCCTTTGTTACAAAGTATCTTGCTTTTGAGACAAATCCCAAATAAGAATAGTATTGTGTCTCCATCCAATGTAAGTTAGTCTTGCCTTATTCTGATTACTTGTAGTTGGACACAATATTAATAATACTAACCCTTATCAAAGACAGACACAAAGGAAAATGACCTTGACATGTAGTTATCTTCACTCTAACTCCTATGTCCAATGTTCTTTGAGTATGACATTCCAGTATATTTAATGACACCCTGAGTCTTGAGACAACCCATCCCCGGGTCGAATGAACTTCTCCAAACAGGCGATGCAGTGTCCCTCTTCCACAAGTCACATAACTATTCATAAACTATCAACAGGCACATGTTCAGGGTAACATCATTGGATTGAGTAGAAAGTATGCAGCAGAGGTCACTCTACAGATGGAAAATATGGCATCAAGAAGTTATTTCTTCGCGCAAAGAACTGCATCCATGCCAAACAAAGAACAATGAGAAAGGCTTGAGAAGAGCCACATAATCTATCATTGGTTTCACAAACCCAATTCCAAGTTGATATCAATGACTATGAGCTACACCTCCGATCGTCCGTATTTCAGCATTGAGAGATGTTAATGATGATCTATTACAGCATCAGGCTGAGAAGACCATGACATATTTGTCAATGACTTGTTAATTGACACGCCGACCTAATCTATAACACTGTATTTGGTTAATTGGTTCCCTTATTGATCAGGTATAAGACAGATCTTAAGTTGAAGCTATCATATCCTCTAGGATTAGCACCATGGTCCCTTGCAACAGTTGATTTAATATAGAACTGACAAAGCCAAATTGATCCACTGCTTAGAGGTATCAGTTGAGCCAGCTACACAGCGACCTTCTGAATATACTGTGTATGTGTGTGACGGTAACGCAACACCTCACAATCAGCCCTCAGTTCCTGGTACATTTGACGATTTGGCAGAGATGGTGTTTGACATACTTACCAAAGCACCTTGAGTCAACTGTGACAGACACTTGCGTTCCTTTATCTATCAAGTAGTTTGTGCGCAAGAGGCGAGTTGAAACCTCAACTTTCCTGTTGTCAGGGCCGGAACCGAAGACTTATTGTGATTTGAAGAGTTACACCATTAATCGCGACAATACAACACAATTCATTAATCGCATTTTCGGGCATTGGAAAACAGAGAGATATGCACCAAACCTCCAAGGTCATGATACCTACTCTGTCTGGGGGAAAATGTCCTCGGCTTACTATTGTCAACCCTTTTGTGTTTGTGATGTCGTTTGCATTTATTATTACTTTTGCCTTCTTGTTTGTCTGTTTCTGTGTTTTGTGGTTGACTGTCCTCCTTGAATGCTACTTTCCCTGTTCGATCTTTTTATATTTCTTTACAATTGCAGATGACATATTTGTCTTTGCTGATGATCAGGAAGATCTGTTTTTATCATAGGAGGAAGCAGACATCAGAATGAATCAATCCTCACCGTCATCAGAAACAATCGTGGTGCATTCTCCTGACACAGACATACGGATCCTGATTTCAAAATTTGTTTCAGTAATACAACCGTATGTCATGTTTGGAATGATTAAAAAAGGAGATGTTGAATGTGAAATAAATTGTAGAGGTTAAGGGGTCTGATATTTGCTCTTTACTACCCACACTACATTGCTTTACAAGCTGTGTTACAACCAGTGGCTTTGTAGGGAGAGGCAAGGCTGTCTCATTGAAGATGATTAAAAAGCACAGAGAGTTTGTGTTAATTTGGATTACTCGAACAGCAGAATGAATGTTCGGATGATCTTCAAAAAAAGTACGGAGATTACGGAGAGCATAGTGGGGTGCCTATATGACAAACCTCTTTACACGGATGTCAAACACGTTTTCGCAAAATTCAAAGGCCACAACTAGAACTTTTTTCCGCCGTGTCAATTATCTATAATCATGCATTTGAACATGCACACTTTCAAGTGTTTTTATGATACCATACTGACCAACATTAACCAGACGCAGAAACAAATGAGAGAAGATAAAGTTATTTAATTTGACTGGACTGCTGGTGATATTACGTCCCAATAATTGGTTGACATCATGTTCAAAGAGCCTGATGCTGAAGGAGGAAGCAATAATGTGTGGGAAGATATGGCAGCCAACAAAATGATTGATGCAAGATGACAATGATATATATTTCCATGAAAATGCATGCTTTCTTATAGATCTATAGATTTATGTTTGTTAGTAACGTAAGTAAAGTTCAATTCATTTTGTGATTATGTTGAAATTGCTTAATTTGTTACATTTGATTAATATATGAATACATTAGAAGTTAAAATTGTGCATATAATTTGCTATTTTTCTTTGAATTTGGTAACTTAGAAAATACGGAAGAGTCGTGTAAATGATATACAAACTTCATTTCATTCAATGTTTGCCTAAGTATAAACAATATATAAAGGAAAATAAAGACTTATATCCATGTTTTTATTTGATACTAAGTTGTGGTATTTAAATAATATGATGCAAATGTAACTGGTAACGTACGTAACGTTTATTACATGAGGTAACACATATTAGCTTGACATAATTTAATGTCTGTTCAAACATTGTTGTTACCATCGATGATGTTTAGAGGAATGTTATATTAACATCTTTAAATTATTTTAAAAAAGACACAAAGTAACGGACAATACAAGAACCAAACATTGTTCATATCATGGATACGTATGTCTGTTATAACTAAGATGTTTAAAATATTTTTTGGATATAAAATACTTATTTTCTTATATCTTAAACCAAACACCTTCAATCAACGAGGTAACGTAAATTACGGTAACTTAGGCTTAATAATGCAGGTATCAAACATTACGTGAAACGAAATTTTGTAGTTTTAAAAGCATAAATAATATTCAAAATGGGTTGTTACAATCAGTTATGTCTAAAGGAATGTTGCAATAAAACTTTAATAGAGTATTGGATGATTTGTTCTAATTTCTTTTAACATGCGGAAAATAGAAAATGATTTAAAAACACACAATGTAACGGACATTACAAGAACCAAACATTATTAACATCATGGGCACGTATGTCTGTGCTATCTGTAAGGTTTGGAATAATTTTCGGATGTAACATCATTAATGTTCTTAATGTCTTACCTTAATAAACTTAATAAAACCAGGTAACGTAAATCACGGTAAGGTAGGCTTAGTAATGCAGGTATCCAAGGTATAAAAAGTGAGTGAAATGAACTTTTGTATTATAATAGGCTTGAATAATGAAGACAATTTAATAAACAAACCCTTTCTTCCATACATGTTTAGTCTTCAAAATGCAGTAAAATTAATTATCATTTTATAGGTAACGTATTCTACACCCAGTAACACGATAAAGCTCCACTTGCCAGATGGCACACATGTTCCAATAATGCTCTACACATAATGGGCTTTCAGAAAAATAGGGTGTACACAATTCGCCCTGTGGGGAGAGGGTTTCTCCTTCTAGCTTAAAACCTAAAATAGGTAAATCAACAGTATGAACAGAATGACTACTACAAACATAATCGCGCTGATGATGACTACTACAAGCAGAATCGCGCTGATGATGACGGTTACAAGCAGAATCGCGCTGATGATGACGGCTACAAGCAGATTCGCGCTGATGATGACGGCTAAAAGCAGAATCGCGCTGATGATGACGGTTACAAGCAGATTCGCGCTGATGATGATTACTACAAGCAGAATCGCGCTGATGATGATTACTACAAGCAGAATCGCGCTGATGATGATTACTACAAGCAGAATCGCGCTGATGATGACTACTACAAGCAGAATCGCGCTGATGATGACGGCTACAAGCAGATTCGCGCTGATGATGACGGCTAAAAGCAGAATCGCGCTGATGATGACGGCTACAAGCAGAATCTGCTGATGATGACGGTTACAAGCAGAATCATGCTTATGATGACAGCTACAAGCAGAATCGTGCTGATGATGACGGTTACAAGCAGAATCGCTCAGATGATGACGGCTACAAGCAGAATCGTGCTTATGATGACGGCTGCAAGAGAATCGTGCTTATGATGACGGTTACAAGCATAATCGTGTTTATGATGACGGCTACAAGCGGAATCATGCTGATGATGACGGCTACAAGCTGAATTGCGCTGCTGATGACGCTTACAAGCAGAATCGTGCTGATGATGACGGTTACAAGCTGAATCGTGCTGATGATGACGGCTACAAGCAGATTCGTGCTTATGATGACGGCTACAAGCAGAATCGTGCTGATGATGACGGCTACAAGCAGAATCGTGCTTACGATGACGGCTACAAGCAGCAGAATCGTGCTTATGATGACGGTAACAAGCAGAATCGTGCTTATGATGACGGCTACAAGCTGAATCGTGCTGAAAATGACGGCTACAAGCAGAATCGCGCTGATGATGACGGTTACAAGCAGAATCGTGCTGATGATGACGGTTACAAGCAGAATCGTGCTTATGATGACGGCTACAAGCAGAATCGCGCCGATGATGACGGCTACAAGCAGAATCGCGCTGATGATGACGGCTACAAGCAGAATCGTGCTTATGATGACGGCTGCAAGAGAATCGTGCTTATGATGACGGTTACAAGCATAATTGTGTTTATGATGACGGCTACAAGCGGAATCATGCTGATGATGACGGCTACAAGCTGAATTGCGCTGCTGATGACGCTTACAAGCAGAATCGCGCTGATGATGACGGTTACAAGCTGAATCGTGCTGATGATGACGGCTACAAGCAGATTCGTGCTGATGATGACGGCTACAAGCAGAATCGTGCTGATGATGACGGCTACAAGCAGAATCGTGCTTATGATGACGGCTAAAAGCAGCAGAATCGTGCTTATGATGACGGTAACAAGCAGAATCGTGCTTATGATGACGGCTACAAGCTGAATCGTGCTGAAAATGACGGCTACAAGCAGAATCGCGCTGATGATGACGGTTACAAGCAGAATCGTGCTGATGATGACGGTTACAAGCAGAATCGTGCTTATGATGACGGCTACAAGCAGAAGCGCCGATGATGACGGCTACAAGCAGAATCGCGCCGATGATGACGGTTACAAGCAGAATCGTGCTGATGATCACGGCTACAAGCAGAATCGTGCTTATGATGACGGATACAAGCAGAATCGTGCTTATGATGACGGCTACAAGCGGAAGCATGCTGATGATGACGGATACAAGCAGAATCTCGCTGATGATGACGGTTACAAGCAGAATCGCGCTGATGATGACGGCTGCAAGCTGAATCGCGCTGATGATGACGGTTACAAGCAGAATCTCGCTGATGATGACGGTTACAAGCTGAATCGTGCTGAGATGACGGCTACAAGCAGATTCCTGCTTATGATGACGGATACAGGCAGAATCGCGCTGATGATGACGGCTACAAGCAGAATCGTGCTGATGATGACGGCTACAAGCAGAATCGTGCTTATGATGACGGCTACAAGCTGAATCGTGCTGAAGATGACGGCTACTAGCAGAATCGTGCTGATGATGACGGTTACAGTCTGAATCGCGCTGATGATGATGGTTACAAGCTGAATCGTGCAGCTGACAGATCGAACATCCGAAGTTACAGTATGTCTAATAATAACAGTAGACATATTGCAGAAATTGTGGCAAGTACTTTACCGTCGATGAACATGATCAATAAGTCTGGATTTGGAATGAATACAAATAATTTAAGCAACCAAGTTGAAGGGTGAAAATGATAGTATATCAGTTTCCTTTTATAACGTACACGGATTATTTAGCCGTATAAACGGTTCCCGTTTATGCAAATTAGATAGTTCTGACTTTGTTCAATTTCTTACTTCTGATGTTCTTTGTTTATTAGAAACTCAACATAGTGCCAGTGACTATGATACACTTGTTTTACCTGGGTATTCTGTAATAAAAGCTGAATATAGACCTAGATCTAGTAAAGGTATATATGGAGGTCTGGTCATCTTTGCTAAGAATGATATTAAAAGGGGGATGTGTGTATTAAAATCTGACCCTGATCATATTGAATCATAGAATTTATCAATTGTACCCATGCCAGTTGCATATGTTTTGTTTATATGCCACCAAAAAGATTCGAACTATATATGGGAAAATAAATATTCTTTTCCCATAAATGTCCTAATAAATCTGTAAAACTTCGTCTGAGAGATAATTACAGAAAATATTCCTATCTTAGCATAAAAAATCCTGATTCAAACTCAGAACCTACTGCTTGGAACATTATATTTCACTTAATGTTAAAAAAGAATTAGTCCATCAACTCGCCAGGTTTAGAATTTCAAATCATTGTTTGGAAATTAGATGAAGATAAAAGAGTCAATCTATTGTAAATATAGATATAAAAATCGAACAGGAAAAGCAGCATTCAAGGACGACAGTCAAACACACAGAGAAACAAAGAACAACTTTAAAGATGAATAAAATGCCAAATAAGACATCACAAACACAAAAGGGTTCACAATAAGGCTACAGCATTGGAACGGTCAGTGGCAAAAAGGCCGCTGGGGGTTTAAACCAGGTTCTAGGGTGCACCAAACCCCACATTTATCCTACTGTCAACCCAATAAAACGGGACAGTGTAAATAAAGAAATCCCCGCCATGAACTATTCCCTAACCAACAAGGCAGCATTAATAGGCAATATAAGTAAAACACAAAGATGCTCGTGAATATATAAATACAAAAAAACAATAGCCTAGAAAGCCACAAAGAAGGTACTCAATGACTTGGCAGAAGCCAGAGCAACAAGAGAATAAACCACTGAGAGCACGACAAGACAAGACTGCAGGCAAACATCAAAAGTCACCGGATAATACTGAGAAAAAGAATGTCATAGTTTCAATAAAAAAATATATATTTTGGAATGATTGGATTGATAAACATTACTACTAGCTGATTTGTAAATACATGTTTGTGTCGTCTGCAGAGAGATTTGTTTACATGTGCTATTTTTAGAGTCAGTCGCAGTAAATGACAGGCTTGTATAGCTGGTGTAATTGATACGACATACCTCTCTCCCTACCAGGGTAGGAAATGTTGCCCCTTTAAGTGTGTTGTTTCTAATAGGAACACAAAACGTTGAGTGTTATGGATCTGTGGCAACGTTATAAAATATACATATAGAGATATAACGTTCATAGCAGAAATGAAGATAAAATCTATAAGATGTGCCATTGCGTATTTGCCACGTTCGTCCTTCAATCTTAATTCAGTCGTTCTATTTACGAAATGCAAATAGTAATACCAGCAGAAATATCAACAGATAAATGACTATATGCCGGTGCAGTTTCACACCTTATATTACCTCTTATAAATAAACTCAATAAAACCGAGTCTGCTACTATTTAATTTCTTTCTTGTTTGTTTTAGTTGCTTTCAAGGTACCTCCTTCTCAGTATTTGCTAATCACATTATCATGTCTTGTAACACTCTGACATCAACGTTGCCTATGTTCCAGATGCCGTTAATCAACCTACTCTTCTTCCTTCTGAACTATATCTGGCCTTGAATTCACCAACCATTCTTGAGAAAATTCTTAGACTTAAGCTCAAGTATGCAACATTCAATCAAAAATATTTCTATAAGTTTAAAGGATAAACGTTTATGACAAGCTGCTATGAATAAATATGATAAATACTAATAGAAAGCAACTTCATACGATTGTTTATCTTTGAAGGTCTTGGAAATATTTGTGAACGAATTTTCAGTACTTGAGCTCAAGTCTAAGAATAGTTTGAAGAATGGTTGGTGAATTCCAAGCCAGATATAATATTGAAGTGTTTTCTTTCTTGCTTATAAAAGCTATCGCTGTAACATGATACACATAAACTGTGATAATGAAAATGAATCTTAGAGAATTTTAAATATAGTGACTCCTATCATTGAAACATTGTATCCTCTAGAACGCGAGTTTTTTGTTTTTTAAAGTTTTTTATCTTTAAACTTGTCGTTCCCTCTTTATTAATGCAGGAAATGCAGCTTTCACAAAACACAGTAAACCACAAAACACGCACAACGACAAACATGAACGGCAATGTTAATAAGGAACTGAATCATATGACGTCACAAACACAAACAAATGGTTGACAATAGGGCTACCGCTTTGGAACGGTCGGTGGCAAAAAAGGCCGCTGGGGCTTTAAACCAAGTTCTAGGGTGCACCAAACCTCACACTTACCCTACTGTCATCCATGGAATACATGAGTCAATATTTTTGGTTCAACTTAGGTTTGGTTTTATCTCTGATAATTTTTTTGTGTATGTATAAGTTTGGAAACGGATTAACATATTAAGCTTAAATAAATTGAAGACCAATTAATTTATAACCAGTATGCAACCATTAATAATTTCACCTACTGAACCCCTGACCATGGGAGGCTGGCGTATGAGCTTTCGTTCCTCGGGTTTTCTAGTCGTACCCTAGATTGTGTTTTTTTCTTTGGTTGCAACTGCATTGGTTGTTCAGTACAATTCTGGATACGTACTCAGATGTTTCTTATTTTGTGTTTTATATAGCTTTACAACAACATCTTAGTGTGTATTTTTTTTGTTAGTTTCTCTGGATGTGGACTTTATTGTTAAAGAATTGGGATGTAGTTTTGTTTACATTGTCTTGTCTATTTGGGCGCTGAAGACTGGATACTAGCAAGGATTGTGTACACATAAAACCGATTCAAGCTAACCTGTAGGCCTTATTGCATATTGACCGTTCCAAGTCGGCAACCCTGTCTTCACCACTCTTCTGTTGTATTTTGCCTTTTTCATTGTATTAAATATTGCTCCTTATTTGTAGTACAGTGCGGACCTACGATGCCATTGCGTTTGGACCCTGTGGTTTCTATAGGACCCTATATCTCATGTTTGGTGCTCCTTAGTCCCTGGTTTAAACCCACAGCGGCCTTTTTCGCCACTGACCGATTTATGTTTGTGATTTCACCAGAAACTCAGGTAAATGTTTCCTCTATTTGCATCACTCGATTGAAAATGGATATACATATTTAGTTTTTTATTCAAAATACGAATGACCTTTAGTTCCATGAGTACACAGGTACAACAAAATACATATACACACGGTAATAAAGGGCAACATATGAAGTTTATTTTGTCACATATCATGTTTTGTAATCAAATACATTTCTCCACCACTAGGGAGAACACTTACTAACAAGAGTTTCAGTCGAAGATTCTTGCTCTTGGGAGAGTAAACAAATGTATAATTATTATGTATATATACTTCAATAGGTTGACGCATGATTTTAATATAATTATTATTTATGTTTACTACACTCAAACCTGTCTCAAATAGTCAATCATGCGAAGATTCAAAACAGGCCTCTAAAACCATGTGGCCACTATATATATATAATTTCAATAAAATTTAAGATAATAATGTATGTAACTTAATTTAATTTTAAGATAGTAACAGAGCTATTAAATATACGTCTGCTTAAGGCAGGTGTCTGACACTTATACGTGCCCGTAAAACAGGTTTGATTGCCCATATTTGTTTTAAAGAGAAACAAATTGTAATACTTATGAGTGTTAGTAACACACAATGGTTAACAAGAGCTACACTAATTAATTGGTAATACTGTTATACTATTATTAATTATTACATATAATAGAATTTCTCAGTCTAGGAGAAATATATGATTATCCAAATCTATGACAACAGAGTTAATTAAAACTTTGACATAGTTAATTAAATTCACTTAGACGGGAAGTTGCCGGAGAAACTTCTTATGGTGTATATGTTTCGCCACTTACTCGTTTTGTAGAGCTTATATAGTCGATCTGAGGAACTAACAGTCGTAACCTTTGTATAACTAAGGGTACCGTTACCATAAACTTCAAAAAACCTTTATTGCCGGAGCCTCAAGGATCCGGCTATATTTATCCCGGACTCAGAAAGCTGCTATCGGTGTTGGACTGTGTATCAACGTCAATTTACTGTTCATAAAACAACTGTATTTTAGTAAGAATATCGGGACGCAGTCACATTGGTATATAGGCATTTTATTCGTCTTCTACTATTTGAATTACGTATCAATTTCAGGGATACAGTCTATAAATCTGTTCTCAGCATACGAATACAGCTGGTTGCAAATCGGTGTCGTCACTGATCAGACTAATGTTAAACTTTATGAAAGGGACAAACGGCATTCTTGATTATTATTTTTATAAGTTCGCGGCGCCACGTTATTTTTTCTTCATAACTTGCATTTGCTCAGTAATTAATGTTAATTACAAGAATAATATAAAGGAAATTGTGTTTGAATATTTGAATAACTGTTTGTGTGTACAGCTATATATGTATTTCTTTTAAAAATCAGACAACACCTCTTCTATCATTAAACAGAGTTGATGAGTGAAACTTTTAAATTCCCCTTACTGTTTTCTTATGTAACTGTTCTGACCGGCGTGTGATACTTTGTATCAATCAATGTTTTCTTGTACAATGTTATCGCGTACTTTACGTCTATTGTTTGGGGCGCTTGTTTCAGCCAAAGATATTTTTGGACTTTCCAGACAAAATTATCTAGTACCTAAATAAGTTGTATATCAGTGAAACAGACATATTTAGTGTTAAGTAAAAATGCCTTACTTTTCAAAATCGGTTGAGAAATAAATATTTCATGCGCTAAAGCTGTTTTTGAATGGGCATTTTCAATGCAAAATTCTGCTGCATGAAAAAAATAAAAAAAATGTTTTTTCTAGAGTTTATATCCAGAAGTGGGTTTAAATTGTTCGATATTCATAAAGTAAGACACCCTGGAAGTTTTATAGCAAAACATGAAGGCTAACTGAAGTTATTTGAAATTTCTTAATTTTCTGCTGTCCCACCAACAAGGAATTTAGATAGGAAAAGCCTCATCAAAAAATCATTTTGGCTGTAAAATATTTATTTCTCAACCGATTTTCAAAACAAAGGTAGTTTTATTTACCACTAAAAGTGCCAGTTCCAATGATATATAATTGATGCGCTACTGCAGAAAAACATTTGGCTGAAACAAGCGCCCCAAACAATAGGTAAATATTAATCCTGGTACTGGTGGTTTGTTTTGGTTGACTGTGAGAATGCCAGATTCCAGTTCGACTTTTATTTCCACTATGTTTATTAAGCCAAATACACTGTATATAACATGCGTGTTGCTTTGCAGTTTATGTTTGACATGCATGCTTACTGGAGCTGGTAGACTTTCAAACAATCATATCGCCCAAGTATAACCTCCCAGTGTTTGTATCATACGCCACACACCAGGGCATAAATTCATCAAATGTTTGAACACAAGAATCAGACTCAGACTCAAAATCTCATTTTTTAAAAACCCTATGAACACAAAAGTATGGGTAAGTATTGTGATTTTCAGACATTTTCTGTTAAATTACCTTTAAAATTACTAATTTCTGTAAGTAAATATAGTAATTTGCTTGTAAAATGTTTTATTTGGAATTTAAAAAAAAGAAGAAGAGATTTTGAGTCGAGGATTCTTGTGCTCAAAATGTTGATGAATATTAGGCCTGGAATCTGCTCCGTCCTTTTCTAGATCCAGTAATGTTTGAATCTTTTTAGAATTAAATGAAATTTGTTGTACGCAACTATCACTACATACATATACAGGGTCTGCGTCTCCTATACAAATGCCAGGTGAGTCATAAATAGCCACAACCTCTCCCTCTAGGGTCATGCAGGTCACTGTTTCCATATCACAATCTGACACACAGATCATTTTGTTAGTAGGATTAACAGCAACATACCCTGGATCAATGAACAACTCCTCACCATTTTGCTTTGTAGTAATCCTCCTCAGTGTTTTCCCGTTCATGTCCAGCATCTGAACCTGAGGTGTGCCTGATAAACAACTTACAATCAGTGTATCTTTATATGTAGCTATTTAAAATAACCAAACTCCGTGTTAAAAACACCCCCTAAAGTCAATATATTATCTACCGCACTTAAGAACTGTATCGTCTTATCTTCTGCTAAAGTGACTGACAGTAGATCTTTACTGACCTCAGTTATGTCCCAAAGTTCAGTCTTCAGTGTGATTTCAGAGATGGTGTTGTCCGTAGTATTAACAACCTTTACGGATTTGTTGTTTCAGTCAGTAATAGCATGTCTTACATCAGACAGAACTTCAATACCTCTTATCGACGGTACGTTTTGATCTTTCCCCGTTGAGATGTTGATATCTTTATACTGTTTCACAACTTTCATATATCTCTGACAAGCCTTCCCAACGTTTCAATTTCTTTAACATATTTTAAGTCAGAATTTTCATCAAAATGAAAAACAGTTGGTTTTGCTGGTATTTGAGCTTCTCTGAATGTCTTTTCTGCTTCCTTTAGTTTAGTTGAAACGTTTTCATGAAAACAAAGCTCCGATTATCAGAGTCCCTTTGGCATGGCTAATGCATCTTTTTCCAGAATAGCATGTTTCTTAGTAACTCGGAGGTTCTTACGAAATTCAACCCATTCTCCACACAGGTACTCCCAAAATTCCACACAGAATCCCCAAGCTTCTCCGTGTTTATTATCGTCGGTACAAGGAATGCAGTATGATTCCAATATTTCCTCGGAACCACACAGTTTGCTTGCTCTGCGCGATGTTCTCTTTTTACGCGAAACTTCATTTCACTCATTATGATGATGTACAAGGGAAGTAAGTACACGTGAAGTTATGTAATGTTCACAGTGCCACCTATGTCAAACAACCCATTTCTTGTTACCAGAACATTGATATTACTTATAAATAAGGTTATCAGATAAATTCAGAGATAAATGGCAATACAGAATATTCCATACAGATTGTCATGTTTATTTTTGCTCATATAAATTACAATCTGAATCCGATATCATATCAGGTTATATACTCAGTTGCGAAAGAAACTGGACACTTTGAACATTTTACTTTACACCCTATTGAAAAACAAATGACAACACGATATTGGCAATGGAATGATAAAAACTGTGGTACCAAACATGGCACATATTCATTTTGGAAATTGTTAATTTAATTCTAAAAATTCTTTATAAAATTATACCTACACAAAATTCAGTGTCCACTTTCTTTTGCAACTGAGTATATATATATACTGTGCTAACAAAAACACATGCATTAGCAAATATACTAGCAAATATACGTGCTGCAAAAGGAAAGCATATATTTACTTAAAAAAGCGATGCATGTAAATACAATATTTAGATAATTGGAATATTGTAATATAAACTAAAATAAACTAAATGAACGGGGTTTTACGTCCCGTTAACACACCATAGTATGTTATATCGGGACATTATAATTATAGCCGTGTCCAATGTGCTACTGAGGCCGTTAAAATAAACTTTATTATAGGAAACTAACATTCATAGTGCTCAAATTTAAAGATTGTGTTTTTAATCAAAGCGAAACAGTGTATTATAACCGCATAAAAATGTTCGTTAATGGTAAAACTATCACACAAAATCACTATTAAAGATAATAAAAACAGCGATTGACGAAACAGTATTTTTTTATGAAACAAAATACAAGCTAAACTCACACTGGATTTCGGGAGACGTATCCATTAGCTACAGTGGAATTGCCGTGTAGGGGAGAACTTATCATGTAAATATAATTATCATAGTTATTTTTTTACTTTTGCAAAAAACATATCTAGGGCAACTCAAGGGTGTTTGGGGAGGGGGAGGTGGAGGGCGGGTGAAACAATTAACTAACTTGCATAACGTCGCCATAGTTTAAGAAGGGAGAAGACTCCAACTGCATATACTTTTTTATTGATGGGGTTATACTTGTTCAAGTATATTCCGCTTCGGAAGTTTATTGTGTGCTTATTTTGTATCTGGATTAACTTGTAACGTCGACCAGAGAGGGTGAATAATCTCTGACTATCTTACAGTTTCCCCTGGTAAGCACGCTTTTAGTAGCTGTATTAAAATACGCATTTAGTAGTTATACGGGAGATCACATTGACTAGTTATACGGGAGATCACATTGACTAGTTATACGGGAGATCACATTGACTAGTTATACGGGAGATCGCATTGACTAGTTATACGGGAGATCACATTGACTAGTTATACGGGAGATCACATTGACTAGTTATACGGGAGATCACATTGACTAGTTATACGGGAGATCACATTGACACGGGAGGTCACATTGACTAGTTATACGGGAGATCACATTGACACGGGAGATCACATTGACTATTTATACGGGAGATCACATTGACTAGTTAAAAGATACAGTAGTTTATTATAGGGGAGATAATACCGATTGCATATTTAATTTGTATAAATGTGGTTACTTGTATAAAAATAATATAATCTGATAATATACAGTGCTTTGGGGGGTATAGAATCACTTGGGTTAAACGTCTAATTTTAAAATGAAAGGAAAATGTTTATTTAATTTCTGATTTAGATTTACCCTTTTAGTTGTATGATAGCAAAATTTCTAATATTATTGTACTGAAACTGTGATTTTTTAATAGGCGTTTTTGCACCAATATTTACATAATTTCATTTTATCCTTAAAAACGCCAAACTTCAACAAGTTACCTTAATTGATGAGTGCATTTTGACTTTTGTCACTAACATTTGTTAAAACAGCAAATATTTATTTCTGAGTTTATTGTGACAGTATGAATTTTTCGTTTCCAAAAACACACTTCATTCAGGTAGTATAGAATCATTTTTTCTGAGAGGTGTTGCGCCTAGTGATATATTTTGCATTGAAAAATGTCCCAAATAATTTCACCGTTGAATAAATGTATTCTTATATGATGTATCTTCAAGCCTGGAAAGTTTTAAAATAATCTAAAATATATGAGCTGAGAAAATTGAATTTATACAGGAAATGATTCTTTACTACCAATGATTCTATACACCCCAATGCACTGTACTGAAACAAAAAAGAAACGCAGCTCGGGAATTTCCGATATATATTGTATATACTGCACACTTATATATATTGTATATACTGCACACTTATATATATTGTATATACTGCACACTTATATATATTGTATATACTGCACACTTATATATATTGTATATACTGCACACTTATATATATTGTATATACTGCACACTTATATATATTGTATATACTGCACACTTATATATATTGTATATACTGCACACTTATATATATTGTATATACTGCACACTTATATATATTGTATATACTGCACACTTATATATATATTGTATATACTGCACACTTATATATATTGTATATACTGCACACTTATATATATTGTATATACTGCACACTTATATATATTGTATATACTGCACACTTATATATATTGTATATACTGCACACTTATATATATTGTATATACTGCACACTTATATATATTGTATATACTGCACACTTATATATATTGTATATACTGCACACTTATATATATATTGTATATACTGCACACTTATATATATTGTATATACTGCACACTTATATATATTGTATATACTGCACACTTATATATATTGTATATACTGCACACTTATATATATTGTATATACTGCACACTTATATATATTGTATATACTGCACACTTATATATATATTGTATATACTGCACACTTATATATATTGTATATACTGCACACTTATATATATTATATATACTGCACACTTATATATATTGTATATACTGCACACTTATATATATTGTATATACTGCACACTTATATATATTGTATATACTGCACACTTATATATATTGTATATACTGCACACTTATATATATTGTATATACTGCACACTTATATATATTGTATATACTGCACACTTATATATATTGTATATACTGCACACTTATATATATATTGTATATACTGCACACTTATATATATTGTATATACTGCACACTTATATATATTGTATATACTGCACACTTATATATATTGTATATACTGCACACTTATATATATTGTATATACTGCACACTTATATATATTGTATATACTGCACACTTATATATATATTGTATATACTGCACACTTATATATATTGTATATACTGCACACTTATATATATTGTATATACTGCACACTTATATATATTGTATATACTGCACACTTATATATATTGTATATACTGCACACTTATATATATTGTATATACTGCACACTTATATATATTGTATATACTGCACACTTATATATATATTGTATATACTGCACACTTATATATATTGTATATACTGCACACTTATATATATTGTATATACTGCACACTTATATATATTGTATATACTGCACACTTATATATATTGTATATACTGCACACTTATATATATTGTATATACTGCACACTTATATATATATTGTATATACTGCACACTTATATATATTGTATATACTGCACACTTATATATATTGTATATACTGCACACTTATATATATTGTATATACTGCACACTTATATATATTGTATATACTGCACACTTATATATATTGTATATACTGCACACTTATATATATTGTATATACTGCACACTTATATATATTGTATATACTGCACACTTATATATATTGTATATACTGCACACTTAATTCCACATAATATTCCAAAGAAATCCCAAGATGTTTTATAAAATACCTGTGTTATGTGTTATTTTAGTATTTTTTCCGAAAGGAAATGTCTTAAGTAGCTATGTACCATTGGATTAACAGAAGCATACTGTACATACAATATGTAGCGCATATTCCCGAGTTGCGTTTCTTTTTCGTTTCAGTATATAATATAAATTTACCTCAGCAAATAGATGAAATAAAGCTCTGAAATATGGCATTCCCGTAGCATATGCGATGCTGTAAGTATTGTTTGGATACAGTTGATCGGCATTGCTAGTTTGCGGTTTATGCATAGTTTAGTGATGCTTGTGTTTACGTCTATATGTTGTGAAACTTGAGGTTGGACCAACGTTCCATCGTACCCTCGCGTCAACAAGTCGATACGCGAAGGTACAATGGTTCAATGGCGATAACGTGAGGAATCATCGTATCATCGCCATCGTGCCATCGTACCGTCGTACCATCGTGCCATCGTACCGTCGTACCATCGTGCCATCGTACCGTCGTCATCGTACCATGGCCATAGTACCATCGCGCATCGACTTGTACGATAGCCCTATCGGAACACCGTTAATGCTAATTTAAAACTCTTAGTGGAGTTTTATGAAGTATGTATGCCTACTAGATATGCCAAAAAGCGTTACAATACCATATCGTGCATTTACAGTAAGTATGACTTAATAAACTACTATATTGAAGACAATAAACAATTACGTTTAAAAGCGGTTCATCTTATTCACAAAATGTTCCCAGTATCGTCTACACAATGATTATTATTTAAGGTATAATGGTATCTGTTACATTGTATGATAAGTATTACCTTGTGTTTCGTTTCGGCAAGGGTCATGATAATGTGGTTAAGTGTTTTGTAGCCAGCAGGCAGCTATCTTTATTGCTTTCTTTTTATCTCGTTTCTATAGATACATATCTGTATAATTATTTGAGCGTTTAAGTACTAAACAATAGAGAAATTATGCATAGTTTAGTGATGCTTGTGTTTACGTCTATATGTTGTGAAACTTGAGGTTGGACCAACATTCCATCGTACCCTCGCGTCAACAAGTCGATACGCGAAGGTACAATGGTTCAATGGCGATAACGTGAGGAATTATCGTATCATCGCCATCGTGCCATCGTACTGTCGTACCATCGTACCATCGCCATAGTACCATCGCGCATCGACTTGTACGATAGCCCTAACGGAACACCGTTAATGCTGATTTAAAACTCTTAGTGGAGTTTTATGAAGTATGTATGCCTACTAGATATGCCAAAAAGCGTTACAATACCATATCGTGCATTTACAGTAAGTATGACTTAATAAACTACTATATTGAAGACAATAAACAATTACGTTTAAAAGCGGTTCATCTTATTCACAAAATGTTCCCAGTATCGTCTACACAATGATTATTATTTAAGGTATAATGGTATCTGTTACATTGTATGATAAGTATTACCTTGTGTTTCGTTTCGGTAAGGGTCATGATAATGTGGTTAAGTGTTTTGTAGCTAGCAGGCAGCTATCTTTATTGCTTTCTTTTTATCCTCACGTTTTAATGCTGATTTAAAACTCTTAGTTGAGTTTTATGAAGTATGTAGGCCTACTAGATATGCCAAAAAGCGTTATAATACCATATCGTGCATTTACAGTAAGTATGACTTAATAACCCTGATCTTCTTTCCAAATATAAAAGTAATTTAAGGACTCTTCTGCGACAAGGACTATCACAACCTGACTTCTATGGTGATGTGATTTATAAACTTCGTAAGATTCTAGGTCATGATCACTTTCATACTATCTTTGTTAAACTTGTTAAAAAGTTTATCAAAAGAGGTTATGACCCTATCATTTTGCAACGTACTGCATGCTTGGTGGTGGACCCTTTTACAGTTCGCCACTATGCTTTCCTCTTTAATTGTACGATGACCGGACAGCCTGTGGACCCTATTATGACGCCTACCTAAAGCCCATTGGGACGGTGGCGTTTGATGTTTGTCCATGATCTTTCTTGTCGTGCCCTTAATGGTTTATTCTCTTACTGCTCTGGCTTCTGCAAAGTCATTGAGTACCTTCATTGTGGCTTTCTAGGCTATTGTTTTTTTGTATTATATTTACACGAGCATATTTGTGTTTTACTTATATTGCCTATTGATGCTGCCTTGTTGGTTAGAGATTAGATCATGGCGGGGATTTCTTTATTTACACTGTCCTGTTTTAATGGGATGACAGTAGGGTAAGTGTGAGGTTTGGTGCACCCTAGAACCGGTTTAAACCCCCAGTGGCCTACTTTGCCACTGACCGTTCCAAGGCGGTAGCCCTATTGTCAACCCTTTTTGTGATTGTGAGGTCGTTTGCATTTATTATTGCTTTTGCCTTCTTTGTTTGTCTGTTTGCGTGTTTGTTTCTGTGTTTTGTGGTTTACTGTCCTCCTTGAATGCTACTTTCCCTGTCCGATCTTTTTATATTTCTTAATAAACTACTATATTGAAGACAATAAACAATTACGTTTAAAAGCGGTTCATCTTATTCACAAAATGTTCCCAGTATCGTCTACACAATGATTATTATTTAAGGTATAATGGTATCTGTTACATTGTATGATGATTATTACCTTGTGTTTCGTTTCGGCAAGGGTCATGATATTGTGGTTAAGTGTTTTGTAGCCAGCAGGCAGCTGTCTTTATTGCTTTATTTTTTATCTCTTTTCTATAGATACATATCTGTATAATTATTTGAGCGTTTAAGTACTAAACAATAGAGAAATTAAACACTTCATTCGATAGTGGTTGACACTGTACAACTTTATATTATTGTTATATGATTGAATCGTAATCATCTATATATGTTATACTAATTTAAACTGAGTATATCGTTCCATTTGTCCATCTTGTATTTCGTTTCGGCAAGAGTCATGCATATGGTAATGCATGTCAGTATATGGTTTGCTTAAATAGTATTATTAATACTCATAACTAATTGAGTCTGATTGTAAAATATTCGGTAATGCGACATGTAGTGTATGTATTGTTGTTCTATATACGTCTATATATGTTGACTTTGGTTTTATGTTTAAAAAAAATAATAATATAGTATTTGCTATAATTATATGTATATGCTCTCCTGTACCTTGGAGGAAATAAAGTATCTATCTATCTCAAATGGAATATATATGTCCATGAATTACATTCTATATCTATAGAAACAGCGCATAAACGCATAAACGTGTTTAATTGCAATGCCTCACAGTGGGACTTGGACCTTTCAGGCGAATCATATGTTGATGTATATGATTATAGTCCACATTGGGCCTGCACTATTCTGCCCTATTTATTAGTAATATAACAAGGACTGTAATTACCGTTTTATAACGGAATATTCAATGCAAGAAATTATGTCCAGTTTTTTTTTTTATAAACGTTGCAAATGTCTCACTGTGCAATGCAGTTTTAAAATTTTGGCTAATATGAATTAAGTTTACTAGGCCATTCTGAATATAAAGTTTCCAAGCTTAAAGTCACTTTGTTATGAATCATAGCTATTTGCCCACAAAAAGTGTACAAAACATTGAGTGGTGTTATCCATGGCGTCACTGTTTTTGACTTCAGAGCGTCAACATCAATGTTATAGTTTGGTGAATCGCTGCACGTCCCATTTTAGACTGTGTTCATCTCATCTCATCTGCAACAGCAATACACATATTCTAGTATTCTAATATATGTGAGCAATTGTTAAACATACTAGTAGTTAAAATCCAAGAACAAACTACATTTTTCCGGCGCAAGAATTAAGCCGGAAACGAAACACTGTAAAAGGCCTACACAAATTAGAAAATCTGTCGCTCGAATCGATTGTATTTGTTTTCAAGTTAATGCTCTGATTTATGTGTGTAACATGGGTTAGTAGTTTTTACCCTACTTTTTCAACCAATCAGTTGTCTCAGATTTTCAAATACTTGCACCATTTATTCCTGAAGATTTAAATAAAAGCAGTCTTCGCGGTGAAGAGCGTGACCTATAAAATTATAGAGACCTGTCGATGAAACCTATGGTAAACACTAACCAGGATAGAGTCTCTGAAGAGAAATCTTCATCATTAAAGTAGCTATCCCGCCAACAACAGCCAAATTTTACAACATGCGTACACAGTTTCTAAACCTAATGGCGACGAGGTATATATATAACTTACATATTTTGAGAATCCCAACGCTATAAGAGTTCCCAACTCATAATTCATTTTATGCATATTCAATCACGGGTATTTTAAGCACCCGTGAACAAACACACTATATTTTTTAATCGGCACATAAGTATAATCTGAACACCTGGATAGAGTTTTAATTAACGGTGTTGTAGTGTAAGTTTGTCGTTATTTGGCGGGTTAGTTTGTCGTTATTTGGCGGGTTAGTGTAAGTTAGTCGTTATTTGGCGGGTTAGTTCCTTTAAGAAACCGACAGGGAGGAAGCGTAGCCTCTATCCAATACATAGAAATATATGAAGATCGTTATAAGTCCCCTACCGTCGTGGCCGGAATGGTTACATGATGTATTTGTCCATTCGTCTGTCCGTCTGTCGAGTTTTGTTCCCGGCGTCTTTGTAAATGGGCGGACTTTCTTCATATGTTTTACAAATGTTATCTCCACCCACTTAAGGTTAATGCCACAAATAGGGTTTTAAAGATTCAAAAAGCGGTTTTTTAAGACTCATATAAAGGTTTCGTTCCGAGGACGTAACTTGTGGTTCATACCTCACCAAGGTCTAGACCACATCAATTAGTATGTGGTTTGAAGATTCAAATATGGATCTGTCGGTCTGTTACTTCTTTGTGGATGGAAAAATGTATTCATAATTTTGTTGGAGTCATATGTCTGTGATCCGGCGCCAAATAGCTAGCTATGTACGGATACCTTAATGTGCAGGGAAAAAAACTGGGTTGTCTCGACTTGAACAGCATTTTCCTGGCGAATTTGATTCATTGCATCAACATTTTTGGTAGCAAATTGCAATACAAAACTATAGTTTATTCTGGTACATATAATACATATCTTCTCCAGTTTGTTGACAACATTCGTATTCTTGACCACCCCAAAATGTCGACAAAAGCAAATATCCTTCGTAATCTTATAATTAGTCTTAATGGCCATTAGCGTTATTAAATGTGTGATTATTTACTTAAATAGTCCTTATTTCTCATATATTTACACTTGATTTGCCCACTACAAGAAGTTTCGGTGCTTTAGAGGATTTATATAAAGTAAGGCTTATACCCGTTAAAGGATTAGCCCCATTGTTAAAAAAAGCTTTTCATAGTTTCTTAAGCCTACCAGAACATAAAGTCGAGTTTAAAGATGGTGTACGTCACACTAGTATAGAAGGCCTTTATTGTTTTATTATTTGTTTAACGAACCATTGAGACAGAGACGTGCCGTAGGAGGAGGGGGAAATAAAAAACAAAACAAAAAAAAAACTATTTATTATTTCGTTAGACAGGAAAAGAGAATGAAATGTTCGATTAAAATCTGAGAGGAGGTAAAATAAAAATATAAGCGATCAAATTCCCTACGGAAAAATGAAATTCTTATTTTCATTTTATCGCAGGAGGGTTTGTAAAACGAATAATCAAATATTAATGGCCTAAGTGGAAGTAGTCAAACAGAGAAAAAACACATAGGTTTCGTCAGGTGTGAGTTGCTATTGTGTGTTCAACAACGGCAATTGCAATTCCGTCCAGGACAAATGCAATTAGAGGCTTAGACGATTTTCACCCAGAGTTTTGTTGAAATAAATTCAAACAACTTTTCTCAATATTGTTTTTAGTTTTTATATTTTTGCAAAAAGGAATGTTGTTTGTGATCCAGACATTTTGCAGATAGGAAGCAATTTGTTTTTTAACTGTATTGGTTGTTATTTTAATTAGAATGATATAGAGAAAAGTTGTTGGTTGAAAAGAATAGCAACAATATTTGTATGTAGAAGAATATATCGAAAGTGTGGTATACCAATCATCTCATGTTGTAATTCACAACATAATAACCTTTTTCAAACACTTTATATTTGGGAAATAAGTCAGTTATGAAATTAAAAAGCAGTATTTGCCAACAGTACAATGCCAGTTTCATTCAACTGGTATAATGGGTATCAGGTGAGGGGGGAGAGAGGCTAGGATTGTATAGTTTAGATGTGGAATACGAGAGCAGTTGCAGTTTATTATTGTTAGTATAATGTGCCGTACAATTTGCATTGATGATTTGTTTGTTTGTTTGTATGGTGTTTTACGTCGTTTTCAACACATGTAAGGTTATATATAACGCTCGATTGTTTTGTGGTGGAGGAAGACCACCCACTTATCCTGGGTAGAACCAGTACTGTACACCTCCCGCCATCCGTAAGAATAGACACTTACAAGTCGAGCTCCCAGTAGGATGAACCTGTGCACAATTTAATACAGTTTCGTTTGATAGGCTATTTACCTTGCGTTCAATATATCCTGACTAGGACCATATATGCACACTTACTAGTATTATAAGTAAGTTTGCTGCCACATTAAAGAGATAAAACAAACACGCACCAAATCAAAGTACTGAAAGTACTGAGTGGCGTAGGTTGGTCGAAGAGGATTTACTGTCTAGATCCTTTGTCATGTTGAACGGACGTGAAAGAAGCAGAATGCGTTGCATTTGTTTTGTTATATGTTTACTGAAACAAAGTTATGCCATTTATGTGAAGAAGCACATTTTCTTACCGCGATAGTCATACATTTTTAAATCATCTGCCTCATTCGTTAATGGGGAATAAATTAACAATCTATTTTTAATTGTTTGGTACTCGGCTTTACTGAAAATGTTGCATTTAAAAGAATAAACCGAACAGTACAGAGAAAAATTAGAATGAAGCAAATAATTTTGGTAGTGCACATTACAGGCGTGCCAAAGCTTTTTAACACTAAACCCTGAGATTTTTTAAAATTTAAGATTTAAAACGAGTGAAGAACATTTTTCAAATCGAAATTTGGAGCGCGCGATTTGATTTTGACACTGTTTTTTTAAAGCGCAAATTTAAATTATTTATGCAATTAATACAAGTTGATGCATTGTTTGATAGTTATAGAAAATAATAAATTAGCATAGCAATTCGATTAGAAAGATTTGGTTTAGTTTCTACCATAACAGTTTTTTTCTGAATGTGCACTTACTTTTCTACACAGATGCGTGCTAAATGCAAATACAAACACAATTGTACAAATTATAATCATCGCACACAGCAGCAACACAGCATACATTATACTTATTCGACACTTGTATATATGCCTCTGACTAGGGAGCGTAACAGGACCAATTCGGAAAATAGCTGATAAACTGTAAAAGTATAGCTGTTAAATCATGAACATTTGATGAAACATCCGGAGACTGTACTCTTAAATCCGGTGATCCGGAGAGCGACTAAAAAATCCGGATTTTATCCGGAGATATGGCAGGCCTACACTTGTTTCACGTTGTTTTGTATTACTGTCATAGAAAGTCCAGACTGTATTGGTCCTATACCATTTAGGTATCCTATTGGTTTAATTGGAGGAGGGACTATAAACCTTAATGTAAAGGAAGTTATTTAATGAGAACTAAATCGAGAGATAATGCTTAACACTTAACAAACAACCAAGAAAATGTGCTGTACAGTAATTGTTTAATTATGTCGTACATGTATGTCTATTAAAGTTACAAGTCCAAAGCGTTAAAGCCAGCCATCCCTCGTAAAGAGAAGAGAAAATCCTAATAATTTGAGAAACGTGGAAACATATACAAGATTAATGTTCGACATGGTATCTCCACGCACACACAGACACACACACACACACCTCCCCGACCCAAAACTGACTATTGCAATACGAACAAAACCACTAAGGAACACTTTTCCTATTATTGAAAAGAACTGATTTAAAACAAATTCCTACCGAACTACTTTAATTTTATTGATTTATTAAATGAAACAAACCGTAATATTGTTTCGCTTACAACGGGAATCGAACCCTTGATATCGTGCATTGAAATCAAAACGTGCACTTAGGGCAGCTCTACTAACCCTTAGACCACGGCGGTATGTTTCATCGGTATGTTAAATGTATGTGGATATAGTATAGTTAGTCAGTCAGTCAGTCAGTCAGTCAAAGCCAACAGCCGATTGGTTGTTTTGTACAATACGCTGCTTAATGACGATTATGTATTGCGGGAGACCAGCATAGAAGTACTGCACTAGTATTGATCATCTTCGACGCTTAATTGAAAATACAAACGTTTGTCTTGAAAACAAGCAAGCGTCGCAGCTGATCTAGACTAGTTCTGCACAATGCAATCTCAAACTTTTCGCTAGATGGGGATTCAATTATAGGTTTACCACCACCAATTACATGTAAACCTCCGAGGTGTATCGAATGTAGTTCCTATAATAAAAAGTAATCCCTCCTTTTTCGATAGAAACGGGCATTATAAGTAGGGGAAAACTGCCCATTTCTATTCGATTTTGTGGTTATATGTATAAGAAGCGTATTAATAGGTTTTACTGGATCACTGATGAACATTTTCGAAATTTCGGCTCTATGCTTACACTTTGTGAGCAATGAAAACAGTCGATCAATAAAAACAGCAGTACCCTTGACCTGTTTAGTAAACAAACAAGAACTTTCTTACATGTCTTGTGAACCCACGTTTTCTCGTGATTTTTCAAGTGGAAAAATAGTTTTCTATATGAACATTACACTGCTGCATTAACCATACTTGAGTTGAATTTGCAGCAAATCATTAATATGTGACACTTTAACATTGATGTCTATGGGGAAAATAATTAGTGCTTTCATACTTTATAATGGGGTGTCGCCATTTTGAAAATGAGGATGATAGCAATAGGCCTAGGTAAAACCTTCGTATAAAAACGTGACAGAGGCTGTATATTGTGCCTATATCAAATTGGGAAAGTTTTTACATTTTACAGAAGTTTGTACTAAATGTAGCTCTGCAAACGTTAAGACCTGTTTTGGGTTGTTTTAGGTTGTGTGGATGCACAACATAAACAAATAATAAATACTATGTGGGGCGGAAATATGTAAAGAGTTCCATGCTGAAATGCCTTTCGTTGTTTAATTGGTCTTGTTCTTTCGCTCAGAAAAAAATAAATAACAAAAGCTGGTAGGAATCAGCCACCGTATTGGAGGCAGTTTTACTAAAGGATATCATGCCGTGGTGTCTGTGTACCAAATAGTTGACGGTAACTAAATACTACCAATTCATAGTTAACACGATAACATTTTCCCTCTTATCTTGACGGACAAATCATCTGACACGAGCACTTCATATACATATTATATCTTACATCAATAATTAACATATCCCTGTCATGTTTTGATTTAACATTATCCTTTTCAAGCGTTTTCAAGATGGATTTATTTTCACAGTCAAGAATTTACGCGGAGAACCCTTTTCAATTTGATCCAAGACGATGTCATCTCTCAATGTGTTGATGGATTATCTATTTAATACTCATCCCTAATCGTCACCCCGTATTTAGCCATACTTAAGGGGAAATTGCTGCGTTAGACATTGCTTTTGAATAGACATGTCAGCTTTAAGAATATTACGTTTTCTGTCACTCTATCTTGAAACATTTTACGTAAATATGATGCATCTTTGTGGTATAACAGGTAGATTAAGATATATGGAGGGCCCTAATACAACTTAAGTATATTTCAACAACACTTGAATAGGATACGGTAATAAATGAAATCACAATATCCTGTCGAGTAACAATCGTATGAATAAATAAACATGCAGCTCAGGCTTTTCCAAAGATGCCACAGCGTAAATAGTAAATATTAATTAGCATGTTCTACGTTCAAATCCCTCCGAGGCAGCTGTCTGAATGACACCCAATTCCTTTACGTATTATTGGCGATGTGCACAAGTTTTCATCACTGATTATTGTCTGACAAATGGTATGCATGTCGTTTGGTGTTCAACAGGAGTACATATTGGTATTTTGTTTAGAATTGTTCAAATACAATGTTTATGATCCATAAACCACCAAAACAAAATTTAATACACTTAATTACCATAGAATAGTGAACTAAAACAGTGCAATCATATACCTACTCATGCCTTCATTGTACGGTGTATGAATTTGGCACTTGGAGATTTTATTGTTATACAGGCCAGTTATTCATTCTCGGTTCCTCAGATAAAATCATAATTGGTATATTCTCTCCATGTGTGTGTGTGTGCGCGCGCGCGCGTGTGCGTACGTGTGTGCGTGCGTGCGTGCGGGCGGGTGGGCGGGTGTGTGGGTGGGTGGTAGTGGTTCTAACGTTTATAGTCCCTCCGCCTTTTAACCAATAGGACGTCCTCCGTGGATGTTCCATTTATATATGTAATACGAGATTCTGAGTCAGGTATACATATTGTATTGCCAAATTGAGACATTTAGGGTCTGGCTACAAGTTCGCTCAAAAATCGTTTCGACCATTCCGTTGGGTCAGACCAAAGCAATCGGATATTTTATACGTTGTCAGGTTTTTGGCAGATACAATTCTAAGTTTGAGATTGCTTTTCTCTTGTAAAACATGGCTGTTTCTCCGTTTAAATTCTCGCCTATCTTGCTTACAATAATATACTAGTAGTTAGAACAAGAAAGTGTCTTAAACGCTGTTTATTAAATGACCGTATCGTAAATTTCACTTAGTTTATCTTTCGGTTCTATAGGGTAATATTGCTCAAACGGAATTTTGAAATACTTGCGGTTTGTCCTTTGATAATTAGACGCATAAATTATTCACTTGATCACGAATAAATTGAAATGAAGATTAACAATTATTAGTCTCAAGGAGCCCTTAACTTCTTAAGTAATTCAAATGGGACGGAAATGTGGTAAAAATATTTTATTTCTCCCATAATGCGTAGCAACAGCGCATGCATTCCAATATCCGACGCGATGTCCGCGTCCACTATGTCAAAGGCCAAAACGGGGTTGTCGTCTGCTGAACCAAATTATCGTCTGCAAGATATTGTTACCATGTCGGCAAGATGATAAATCGTTTCTTGAAAATAGTTTAGGAGTGACTATATTGTTAGATTGCCCTGTATGACCCACATCATTGAGGGTGCATCACGACATCGTGGTTATCGTATTGGGGCTGTCTGTGATAATAGTGTCTGTGAATCATGACACTCCAGAATATTTCTCCTACCTGATATATGACCGCAAGAGCAATATCGCTTTTGAAAGTGATTACGTTCACACAATTCGGATCATCATAATATGGCTTTACCTTTATTTGCCAATGGTGTATCGCATCCGTGATCGAGAGAGTGAAGACGCTGCGTTTGAACCCATCTCTCCTCTAGCCGTTTCGAATTCGAATTCGAACTGGGAGCTGGAATTATAAGTGAGAAAGTGTCGATTCTTACGGGTGGCTGGAGGTATACAGTACTGCTTTTATCCAGGAATAAGTGGGAGGTATGTCTCCACCACAAGAAATGAAATCCTTCACCAATACCACTGGGGTTCGAGACCCCACATGTGGTTTACCCGGATTCTCCAGTTTCCTTTCACATCAAGACAAGTTGAACGTTGCCATTCGCGTCATCGAGAGTGATTTGTATAAGTTGTGTAGCTTGTTTAATGTGGAAGAGAAATAACACCATTCTATATTTTCGATATACCACTAGTTATATAAGTACGTAAATAAGGCTAGTATGCGCTGTCAAAAAAAATCAATGACTAAGATCCTATTCCCACGGTTTATGTCGCTTTCGCGTGTTAAAGCGACAGGCAAAAGGCAATAAAAATCGATATATGAGTTATGTGATAAATAGAATCTAACATTCATTCTCATTCATTATTGAATTTATTAAACTCGTTAGCAAAAATGATATAATGCTCTGCAAGAGCCTCGCATTATATCATTTTGCCAACTGGTTTAATAAATTCAATAATGAATGAGTACTCATGTAAAATCCTCTATTTATAATCATTGTAAAATAAAAAAAAGACGTTTATAATAAATTATACTTTCAAACATTCTTTTTTACCTTTACAACAGACTATCCTTGTTTACATTTATCAGTTTTCGTTTTCACTTTGACAAACTTTGTTACCTTTACCGTCAAAACGTGACATTCGTGTTACATTACAAACATATTTACTTTTACGAACATTTTACGTTAAACGGTGCTACACTTACGTTATTTCCTTTATTCCTCTGAAAATACTGAGTCCAAAAAACTCGATATGTTTCTGTTTCTAGTATTCAGTAAGCACCACTAAATAAAGACGACACAACTGTGTACCGTACTAATGTATGTATGAATCTCTCCGCAGGTCTGTTGTACTCACCGCGGTGGGTTCGAATCGACCTGAGAGCTCGACTTATCAAGGAGAAAGTGTCGATTCTTACGGATGACGGGAGGTATATAGTAATGGTGCTACCCAGGGAAAATGAGATGGTCTGTCTCTGACACAAACAATCGACCGTCATGTATGGCCTTATATGTGCTAAAAATGACAGTAAAAACAATTCACACAAACAAACTGTTTTAAAATCGTGTGACTGTTTGGTACTATAATTTCTACGTTTTGGTGCGTTTGCTTGTATATATTACGGTCCCATCCGAATGACTGAGTATGTGTGACATACGTTTTTCCCCTGAAATTGATCCTAACACAGGGAGGGGATTTAACGAACAAACCCCAGGCTTATAAGCCAGTATTTACTGTCGCCATCTCTCGAACACGTCCGAACATGAATATATTTATTATTCGTGCGGTTAAATACTACCGAGCTGTCTTTTAAATTTAAAATACTTAATACCAGCTACTGGACTCTGGGGCGTCCTAGTTACCTCTCCAAATTAAAAATTAAAACTTCGTTTCTATGTTTTTATCAAAGTGAATGACAGCTCCCTCTGGTGTTGGCCACAAACATGGCTGTCAGTATCCCTCTGGACAGCGGTCATCTTTCTAACACCTGTACCAACATGGACTATCTTAATTCTAAAAGTTGCGATACATGCAGCACACGTTATCTTCGCGTAACTTGATTATGGGATGATCTCCAAATGTTGGTTTAAACAACATTGTTTTCAAAACTGGCTTACATTTTATATGGTTTGTTTTGAATATAATAGAATAGAATAGAATAGAATAGAATGGAATGAATAGAATATAATAGAATAGAATACTATCGAATGGAACGGAACGGAACGGAACAGAACAGAACAGAACAGAACAGAACAGAACAGAACAGAACAGAACAGAACAGAACAGAACATAATATAATAGACTTTATAGAGAAGAACAGAGAAGAAATGAGTAGACTCTTTAAGTTATGAGATGTTTAACCATCGTCTTGTATTTATAATAAATGCTGAAAAGGGGATCCTTTGGAAACAACGCGCACAAACAGAAGAAAACAGTCATCTAAACACAATCTTGAATTAGGCTGTAACATGTTTAACTTTATCTTTCATTCATAAGCTGTTTAATCATCGTCTCTCATTTATTTATGTTTTAACATCATAATTATCGCCGCTTTCCGTAAGCCGTTAAACCCAGAATCTACATGTTATTGAGTTAAAGTTATTGTCAGTTGGCTTAGATGGGATCTTGGTTGGATTGTAGATATCAGTATTTGCTACCGATTTCGTTGTTACTCGTTTGGTTTACAAAGCCTATCCCTAGTTCTCGAGATTAAAAGGCAATTCCTTAAAATCTAGGGTAAATATCACATGTTAACTTAAACACTGTGTTGACAGGTGAGTGCGGTTAATCTTTAGGTAAATAGTTTAATGACAGACTCGTATCCTCTGTGAGACGCAAGTATTTGTTTTTGAATTTACATATTAAAAAGGAGACTATTTCCTGTAAAGAACATTTTGGATTGTTTTGAATATACTGTTTCGCGCCAATAAAGCATTCGCCATCAGTATAGCGTCGTTGGTCTGTCCTTCTGTTCGCTATTCTCTCTATCTCCCCACTCCCAAAGTCAAACTATCCCAAACAGAAAAATGTGTGATGATATGGAAGGTATTTTAAATCCTGATTTACACATAATGTCAGAATGGGCTAAAACATGGTTAGTTACGTTTAATCCAAACAAAACTGAAGTATTATTCATATCAGCATCGAAAATTTTTCGAAGACCAAATTTATTTTTCAATAATGTGCAGTTAGAATTTGTAGAACATCACAAACATTTGGGATTAACTTTAAGTAATGATGGTAAATGGCATGAACACATCAATAATATTTTATCGTCAGCATCAAAGGTTTTAGGTTTGATGAGATTCCTTAAATATAAAATCGGACGGAAAACAATGAACCAAATATATATTTCATATCGACCGATATTAGAGTATGCTTCTATTGTTTGGGATGGCTGCACAGTTTATGAAAACAAATCTTTAGAAAAGTTACAATATGAAGCTGCAAGAATTGTTACAGGATTAACTAGGTCCGTTTCAATTAATAAGTTAATTGCTGAAATTGGTTGGCTCTCATTAGCAGACAGACGTGTTTTTCAAAAACTTATCACCGTATATAAAGCAAAAAAAAGTATGTTACCAAATTCAATAGCTCAATTATTTCCGCCCTTTGTCAGAGATATAAACGATTATAATTTGAGAAACTCAAATGACTATGTCACTCCAATAAGGAGAACGGCGTTATTTTCAAAATCATTCATACCATCATCGCTAAGCCTTTGGAATGATTTACCCATACATATTAAGGAATCACTATCATTAAACACATTTAAAAGCTCTCTTCGTAGGACGTTCCAATGCCCCACTGTTCCAAAATACTACTTATGTGTATCTTTCAATCATTCATGTTCGCTTAAGAAATGCATGTAGCGATCTAAATTATGACTTGTATTTAAATCATTTGCGCTTAAAGAGAGGACGTCAAACACTACTTATTTAAGTGTTGTCGATATAGTGAACAAAGGCGTACGCTCTTTATTTCGACACGACCGTTCCATCCGTTAAGTGTTGATAAGGTGTGTTCTGGTAATACAGAGCTGAACGATAGAGATAATGAGCTTGTGTTTATAGCAGTAAAAAATATATTAAAGATACCAGGCGTTTCGATGAAACTCACTATGTTCACATTTGATCCCTTACGAGACGTCTTTAACTGTCTGTCCTTTTCCTCCTGTTCCTTTCTCTTTACATATATCTGTTAACTTCAGTAATGCAGTCCCTATACTTTTCGTTTAAAATGTTTTATGATTGTAAAACTGCCATACTATTTATTTTGTAAACAAACTGTATATGGACGGGCCGTAACTAATGTTGTAGGACTTGTGGCCCAACCCTTTTGCAAACTAATGAAAATGTTGCAATAAACTATGTTTAAACCAAACCATAAGTACAGCGTCGTTGGTCTGTCCTTCTGTTTGCTATTCTCTCTATCTCCCCACTCCCAAAGTCAAACTATCCCAAACAGAAAATGTGTGTTGCGTCATCGTCAGAAGGCATGGTTTCAGGTAGTAACATATAAAATATGTGTGCGGCTAAACTGACGAACAACAACAAACTATTCATCTGATCGAGTTGGTTGATTGGTGTTTTACATAACTTTCAGCACCGGTCGATATTTTCGTGGTAGAGAAAGGCCCTAACATTTTTTCTGGTGTTTTTCAAATGGTGTGTATATAAGGCAATGCCATAGTATGTATATAAGACAATGCCATAGTATGTATATAAGGCAATGCCATCGTATGTATATAAGGCAATGTCATGGTATGTGTATAAGGCAATGCCATGGTATGTGTATAAGGCAATGCCACGTATGTATATAAGGCAATGCCATGGTATGTATATAAGGCAATGCCATGGTATGTATATAAGGCAATGCCATCGTATGTATATAAGGCAATGCCATGGTATGTATATAAGGCAATGCCATCGTATGTATATAAGGCAATGCCATGGTATGTATATAAGGCAATGCCATCGTATGTATATAAGGCAATGCCATAGTATGTATATGCCATGGTATGTATATAAGGCAATGCCATGGTATGTATATAAGGCAATGCCATGGTATGTATATAAGGCAATGCCATGGTATGTATATAAGGCAATGCCATGGTATGTATATAAGGCAATGCCATGGTATGTATATAAGGCAATGCCATCGTATGTATATAAGGCAATGCCATAGTATGTATATCAGGCAATGCCATAGTATGTATATAAGGCAATGCCATCTTCCGTCGTTTCTGGTTTTCAGCTACTATAGGCACGGTTATAGTTTCAACAGATGAGAAAACATTAATTTGTGCAGCACAGTGCTTGCTGGTTACAGACTGGTTACAGACCTCTCCTCGAGCATGTTTCTACCCAGTATCTTATTTCATATCGCGCAACATTCTTTCTCAACCAGTCCCATATCTGGTCGTTTACGCTGCGTATCTCAACTGCCCGGTCGTATCGTCGCGTATCTCAACTACCCATTAGAAAATCACGGCGGCGTTTTTGAAAATAAAGTGCAAACGGAAATTAAAAGTTTTATCTAAATTTGTCAATAAAGTTATTCAAATGTCGAATGGTTATTTGAATGTATTTGAAAATCGTTGCAATGAGATTAAAACACACAGGTATAAGACAAGGTTAAGCTCGAGGGGTCAGTCAGTTTGAAGTTTATCATCTTTAAAGGTGATTTTGAGTCAAGAGCGCTCACACGTCAATTCTTTTCATGCGTTTTAATTTGTTTTAATTTTGATAGGTTTCTTCACAACAAAACTGTTATTATAATTCAATTCAATTACTTTGATATTATATTTGGCCTTTACGTGGTCAACGTATTAACTTTAATTTCGGCTCAAAAAGTTTGCATATTGTGAAATTAAAACGTTTAATAGATACTTTTAAATAGGTTATCGCATTTTTTCAGTAAAAATGTTTTAAACGTGTTTTATTGTCAAAATATCCGTTATAAAATCCTACTAATATAAGCTTTCCCATCGCTTAATGGAATTAAGGCGGGACAACGTAATTGATGTCTCTTATATTGGTCATATGTTTAATACGTTATTTACTTCATTATTTTCAATATCAACATACGTCATAATGTATGCATGATATTAATTAATATAAATTATAGCACAAGTGAATCAATAGCATATTTCAAATGTGTAATTTGTATACTTATGATACATGTTTGACCCATATCATGTGCATTTACAACATACTCTTCTCTTTGTATTGTATCCGCCTGTATTGTATCCGCCTGTATTGTATTGTTTGTGTCGAATAGAGAATTGAATTGCGCTGTTATTATACAGATATTGGTTATTCCAGTCCTTTTACCACTTAAATTAAAGCTAAATGGATGTTCCAGGTAACACTTAATTGTGTCGCCTGGTTCTTAAAGGGGGTACATAGGCTTTTCTTGATGGTTTAGGGGTCCGACTTTAAACTGACAAACAAGGATGTTTGTCTGTTCTAAAGGGCCTAAATATCATGGACGAGCTTAAAAACGATCCCTTATTTACAAGGAAATTAATGTTGCACAGTTATAATATGTGTTATCATACGTTACGCACCAATGTTAATTTAAGCCTTTTCCACCCGATTACATAACGGCAAACATTTCACGAAATTATTTATCAAAACTCCATCCAGGTGTTCATGTCATATAATAATCAATATGTACCGAATAAAAGTATATATCTGTTCATAGGTTTTTAAAATACCGGCTATTGGATATGCAAAAAATGGATTGTGATTCGACGCTCCAGTTTTGGGATTTGGTCTGGCTGGTTAAAGCCGTTTATATTGTGTCTATATAGCGTTTAGATTATCAGAATATGTAAGTTATATATATACCTCGTCGTCAGTAGGTTATATATATACCTCGTCGTCAGTAGGTTATATATATACCTCGTCGTCAGTAAGTTATATATATACCTCGTCGTCAGTAGGTTATATATATACCTCGTCGTCAGTAGGTTATATATATACCTCGTCGTCAGTAGGTTTATAAACGGTGTACACGTGTTGTAAAATTTGGCTGTTGTTGGCGGGATAGGGAATTTAAACATATATGGTACATTACAATTTTAGACATGAAAACAGTGCTTACACCAGCATTGTGATTCATACAGTGCTTACACCAGCATTGGGATTCATATGACATTTTTATCATTAATTGGGATATTTTTAAAATGCTGGATTATTTTAGAAGATTATAGATTCCCTACAAGTAAATGGATGTTGTATTTTTTGTAGTTTTAAGTTGTGTCTACATTGTAAATTATGATCCAGAATATTTTGCTGGTTAATGTTGTGTGGAATGGTCATAAATCTGTTAAAAATGTGCTATAGAACCTGTGCGACTAGTTGGAAATAGACGTGGCTAAAAATTGATAACAGAGTAAAATCTGAATTGAATGTGTTAAGGAAAACCTGCATAAAATAATAATAGATCAAGTCACATGGCATAACACATGTATATAGAGCCATTCTGTCGCAAAGTGGAAACCCTAAACTACTTTCTCGATACCAGCCCGTCCTGAAAAGTCCTTGCCATCAGTGTTTCCTACTGCACATGTAATATTCAATGTTCAATGTATAAGAATTGCTCCACTCTGTGTAAACTTGCATTTAGGGTACACCCCGTTCTGTAACTCTTGCTAGTGCGTTACAGAAGAGAAACATTCTTTTTTGTAACACCTCCAGCTACTGCGTTACAGAAGAGAAACATTATTTTTTGTAACACCTCGAGCTACTGTGTTTCAGAAGAGAAACATTCTTTTTTGTAACACCTCGTGCTAGTGCGTTACAGAAGAAACATTCTTTTTTGTAACACCTCGTGTTAGTGCGTTACAGAAGAGAAACATTCTTTTTGTAACACCTCGTGCTTGTGCGTTACAGAAGAGAAGCATTAGTTTTTGTAACACCTCGTGTTAGTGCGTTACAGAAGAGAAACATTCTTTTTGTAACACCTCGTGCTTGTGCGTTACAGAAGAGAAGCATTAGTTTTTGTAACACCTCGTGCTAGTGCATTACAGAAGAGAAACATTCTTTTTGTAACACCTCGTGCTTGTGCTTTACAGAAGTGAAGCATTAGTTTTCGTAACACCTCGTGCTAGTGCGTTACAGAAGAGAAGCATTCTAAGAAGCTGTTTACTGTTGCTATCGTATCAGATTGTACAAGGATTTACTAACACATTTAAGTAGACTACCAGCAGACACCTATACTATATACACGTGCCAGAAGACACCTATACTATATACACGTGCCAGCAGACACCTATACGCAGACACCTATACTATATACACGTGCCAGCAGACACCTATACTATATACACGTGCCAGCAGACACCTATACTATATACACGTGCCAGCAGACATATATACTATATACACGTGCCAGCAGACACCTATACTATATACACGTGCCAGCAGACAATCATATTTTATAGAGCAAATGCAACAGAATAATATAAATAAATGTATTTATATTGTTAAATGCATGAAATATATATGTTGAGTGCTCAGTGTGAATGATTTGTGCATGTGAGAAGGAAAAGTGTACATACATGTTAAGGATACAGCTATATATATATATATATATATATCATAAATGTTAAGGATACAGCTATATATATATATCTAACTAGTACATGGTATACATTACATTGAATTGCTGTAAGGTGTGCAGAGTGATGGTCCTCCCCTGACCCTCTGCTCGCCACTAGACGAGGAGAATAAACGGACTTCTATTTTTTGAAGCTGAAAAAAAATAAAAATACTCAGCTGGGTTCGGTGGGGTATTGGGTGGGTGGTTGTGGGGGAGGGTGTGGGGGTGGAAATACATTTCTCTGTAGTGATATGACCTATGCGAATGGCTTGTATATGTGTATACAGTTTCCTGACTATAGGTCAAATACTTTGCAAGGAATGAGGCAAGACCCAGTTGTGACTTCAGGCGACGACGACACCGGACAAAGGTAGCTCTAGGTGTCTGCCATGCTACACAGACACAAAGGTAGCTCTAGGTGTCTGCCATGCTACACAGGCACAAAGGTATCTCTAGGTGTCTGCCAAGCTACACAGGCACAAAGGTAGCTCTAGGTGTCTGCCATGCTACACAGGCACAAAGGTATATCTAGGTGTCTGCCATGCTTCACAAGCACAAAGGTAGCTCTAGGTGTCTGCCATGCTACACAGGCACAACGGTAGCTCTAGGTGTCTGCCATGCTACACAGGCACAAAGGTATCTCTAGATGTCTGCCATGCTACACAGGCACAAAGGTAGCTCTAGGTGTCTGCCATGCTACACAGGCACAAAGGTATCTCTAGGTGTCTGCCATGCTACACAGGCACAAAGGTAGCTCTAGGTGTCTACCATGCTACACAGGCACAAAGGTAGCTCTAGGTGTCTGCCATCCTACACAGGCACAAAGGTATCTCTAGGTGTCTGCCATCCTACACAGGCACAAAGGTAGCTCTAGGTGTCTGCCATGCTACACAGGCACAAAGGTAGCTCTAGGTGTCTTCCATGCTACACATGCGTCATAAGTGTGGACTTTTATGATCGGTAATAATGAGCCTCTTTTTTTAAAGAAAACCAAAACATAAAAAAATTAAGAATTTATAGAATTTTATAATAATATAGTTTGTTTTCTCTTAGTTCGACGACGTCACTATTAGGAAAATAACATTTAACAGTAATAACTCAAAATTAATTGCGTATTTTGCAAACTTTAACAAGTTTGACAAATAAATTTATATTGGCAATTTGTATAATTAATGTCGCCTCAATTACAATTACTCTATGTGTGATCACCCGAGTAAACACCTTTACAATTTTGGCAGTTGTTTTGAGAAAGTTTGACAACTGACATTAATGCAATTAAAGGCATGCAATTAGCAACAATTCACTGAAGTGTTGCGCAAACAATAAAAAAAGTACACTGCATGTTAACTTCCTGTCGGAAATTGATTAACAATTGCAATTTATATTTAACTAAACTCCCGTGGTTTGCTCTAAATGCTCTTATGTACGTGTCTAAAAGTGTAATCCGCAAAAGATTTGTTTTGATTATATTTTGTATTTTTCTATTATTACAAATGTATTATATCGCGTAACTGCCGTGTCCACTGAATAAATCTGAACAGTTAGCTGTGAAAAAATAGTGTTGCAACTGTTATTATAACAATTTTAAGTCACAATACGGATTAACGCAAAGTTGTTAGCCGTTAAGTATATAACGAGTTAACGGGCGAAACTACTTATTATGCTCTGAAAAGTCGGATAAAAGGACAACAAAAGTAAACCACAATGTGAAATGCCTGACAAAAGGTTAAAATATCTCCCATAAGCTAGTTATTTAATAACTTTATTATAATTTTTGCAGAGTTTTGATAGCGAACCAACATATTTTTAATCAAGTTTTAAACACAACTGACCAATCCGTGACCGGTCGGGGCTTATCTCGTATTTATGTTGATAAAGTAGCTAGACCAAAACTTTGTTAAAAGAGCGACATAACACTAATACATGCTGATGGTATTCAACAGGCAGTTGGAGGAAACAGTGTGACTAATTCAAGTAGTGCTTTAGGAAACCGTGTGATGAACTGAAATATTGGTTTGGATTTAAATAATATTTTGTTTAGTTTTTATGCGAAAAATAAAACAAAAACTATCATACTTCAGTTAATTTTAGAGACTGCTTTTTGATATCTATTACAATAATATATTTGATAATACTGTGTTTGAGCGAGAGGTAAAGGAATAATCTAAACTTTCGCAGTTTGTACTTTGCCTTGTTAAAGGTGTTAAACTCTACCCAGGGTTCATTGCGTCTGGGATCGCGTGTCACTTCCCGCCACTGAGATATTCGGATGACACGTGAAAAACTTAGGTATCATAAACTAATTAGGACTAATTAGGAGTAATAAAGTGTTAAGTATGAGTTAATTGATGTCATTAATGATATGGATAAACAAAAATTGAGAGTGATTGTAAAAGAGGTTTTATTGACATGAGATGAGACCATTAAAAGAAGGTTTTACTCAAATCAAGTTTGAAAGTTTAAAGGCATGGTGATTTGGATTATTTTTACAGTCGAATGTGAACGGATTAGAAGACGAGACAAAAACATAACTTGATAATAATAATATTTAAATAAACTTGGAATAAGTGGATGTAAGGATAACGTTTATATATAAACATGATTGAAGTGGATAGTGTACGCAGAAGTTATAGTTTAGGTAAGTAAACTTTCATGTCATTCAGTTGAAGTGAAATTCTTAAATTTAAATAAATGATTATACCAGGAGCTGTTTAATATACGTCTATCTACAGTCCCTGATTACACCGGGCTTGATAAATAGTTATATAAAACGATGCAGGAGCAAGCGTACCATTACATAGTATTAGAGAGCGAGATAATAAAATAATATGTTTTGTGAGTGTGTAGTTTTTGTATTAAACAGGGGTGTTTTGTTGTTGTATTACGCTAAATAAGTAGCATGGGTACAGCTGTTATGTTTTACTTCGTATACACATTTAACATCTTGAATGAAAACAGGGTTTGATTAATATACTCTGCTAATTTAACAACATGTACACGGTTGGTTAGGTTCATATAACATCTGATTGATTTTTATATTTTCTAAATGAAATCATGGACTATACTTTTCATCTCGGTTGAAATATACTATTTTGTCCGCGAGAAACCTCATTTCAACATAAAATCTTTACATCATCGATGGCATATCAAATCACACACTACTGTTAAAACATATACTCTATCATATATATCATATATTTATTCAAAATACAAAAGACCTTTAGGTCCATGAGTACACATGTACAACACAATACATATATATATACACACGGCAATAAATGGCAACATATAAAGTCTATTTTGTCACATATCATTTTTTTGTCATACATTTTCTCCATTTCTCACTTACTAAGAAGTGTTTCAGTTCAAGATTCGTTCTCTTGGGAGAGTAAAAGAGTGTATATTTATATATACTTCAACATGTAATGCATGACTTTATTACATCTGGGCTGATAATTACGTCATATAAAGCCCTGTCATATAAAGCCCTGATTACATACATATATATAGTATACATATACGCATACATATATACACACCACATATATTTTTATCATATTAAACATGTAAACGCCGATATATAATTCTTACATTAATATTTTTCGATATTATTAGAAACTATATGGGAGTGTTAAATGCAATTTAAACTTGAAAAAACCTTAAACAATCTATTCATAATTTTTCATTGCAGAGATGTTGAGATTTTATCTTATTTTCAGTAGGTGATAAAATTTGTGTTACTCGGTTTTTATCCTGAGGTTCTATAGTAAAATAAAAATCTTTGACCAAGTAAAAAGATGATCATTTTCAAGATTTTGATTTTGAAAGATATGTATGTTGAATCAGTTTGCATGAATGTGCATGAAATATGCAGGGTTTTAAAAGAACCACATTGTAGATACCTTAATTTTAACAGTAAACTTGGTTGAACATCAAGGATAAAGACCGAGTTTATCACCTACCAGAATGAATTAGGTAGGTATTTTTTCTGGTCACTGATTGGTCAGTTTTATTGATGATGCTCTATCAAAATTATGAATTAGGTCTGTGTTTTGAAACCATTGAAAAGTGTTTGTTTTTTACAATTGTTTCATTAATAAGATGCATTTTAATCAATAATTTTGATAGAGCATCATCAACAAAAAAAAGACCAATCAATGACCAGAAATAAGACATATCAATACACTCTGGTAGGTCATAAACTCGGTCTTTATTATTGATGTTCAACACAATTTACTGTTAAAATTAATACATCTAGTGTGATTATTTTAAAACCCTGCATATTTCATGCACAGTCATGCAAATTGATTCAATATATGTATCTTATAAAATCAAAATATTGAAATTATCGTCTTTTTACTCTGCCAAAGATTTTTATTTTACTGTAGAACCTAAGGATAAAAACCGAGTAACGCAAATTGTATCACCTACTGAAAATAAAATAAAATCTCAACATCTCTGCAATTGAAAATTATGAATATAGTGACATTTACGAGTATATATGATGCAGCTATACAGTACACTGGGCTGGCACTTACCCGACGGAGTATCATAAATGTAACGTTTTTTATTCGCCCAATTGTATTATTGTAATAAATGTGATTTATTCTCCAATTTATGAGTACGAAACGTCCATTTGTCAGGGTGCGAAACGTCCATTTGTCAGGGTACGAAACGTCCGAGGCATTCAGGGAACGAACATCCAGGGTACGAAACTTCCATGGTATGAAACGTCATGCACCCCTTTATTCGATCTGGGGACTGTTATGCATCTGAAGTATGACAAATGACAATGTTTGAGGAAACGCTCTAGATATATATTTCCCCTTAAACCCCTGAACATACATATTTACAATATAGATTTTCTTACATTGATTGTGTATTTGAATACAGGTCATTATGAGCCCAGTTTCCTGGCCCACCACCCGACGAATGGACCCACTGGTGCCCCATCTGTAGACAACCACCGGGCACTGATGCACTGGAACCAGGGTAACAAGCCCGTTCAAAGTACCGGAAGTACCGGGGGAGAAAAATCTGACGAAGATGAAGACGACGACGATGGTAGGACTCGGTTTTATTTTTTAAAAATAACGATTTTGTTAAAATATAAAACATTTCAGGTCCATTGTTTAATCAGGGTTCTTATATTTTAAAAAAAACCTGGTTTAATCAGCAGATCCACGTGTTTATTTTTTCGTAAACTAAAGAAAAACGCATTTCAATTTGTGTATAGCTGTGCTTCTATTGAAACGTTTATGCCAAGATGGATTGATGATTTACAAGAGAAAGGTATCAATTAATTGATTTTATCATGGATTTATATGTACACATAAATCCATGATTGTATTGTTAATTTGATAGATTCTTTTGTGCGTCCACCTGTTTAATAACATTCACTGATTCATTTTGTTTATAAATTGAATATTTATTTCGTTTAAATTATAAATTCATCACGAACCATCTTTTTTATCACATTTCAGAAGATCGTCCATTCACTCCCCCGCCCCCTCGAGAACGACTGAGTTACACCCGGTATCAGCTAGAACTTCTGAACGCAATATACTTAGAGGTTCGATACCCAAATTCTACACAGAAACAACTGATTGCCAAGCGGGTCGGCATAACCAGGGAACAGGTTAAGGTATGTTCAACAAATATACCTACATTACAATAAATGACAATTATACTTTAAAGACATACGCAAATCTTAATTGTTTTAAAACTTGCTGCTTCCCGTTAGTTTTTCTACATGATTTGCATTTGTTCAATCTTTTTTTTTAAGAATATTTCATTGCAAATTGTTTTTGCTTATCACTAACTGTTGATTATATTGCACCAATAATATAATTAAATCTATGGTAGAACTGGGATGAAAATTGACATATAAAGCCCTTGGTAGAATAATGAAGAAATATTTAAAAAATCAAACTTTTATTTAATTATATGCAAGCAGCTGTAAAGTTTAAGTCAATGTAAAACAACGAAGAAAAATCTAAATCGTATTACCTTTTATTTAATTGTATATGCAAGCATATTTAAAGTCAAAATGAAACTGGAATAATAAATCGAGGTACTAATGTTAATGCTTGATAAAGATTGCCATGTATCCCTTTAACGTAGGAATATTTAATTTATGTAAAATATTTCTGTAACTGCAGATTATCTCGTTGCTAAATAGTGCTTAAATTGATTCAAATATATGATTGATATGATCTATGTGATTGATATGATCTATGAATAAATAATAAGTATATGCATGGAAAATTAAAATATAAGTGAGTGTGTAGAAATATGTGTAACCTGTCATGTGATTATAATTATGTATTACAAATTATGCGTGTAATGATGAGAAATTGTACAAATTTAAATCAATAAAAATATCTCTAAATATATTATTGATGCATTATAATCACCAATTAGTGATACGCAAAAACAAGTTGCTTTGAATATTTAAAAAAAAAATTGTAGTTGTTCGTCGATTTTCTGCCATATGTTTGAATATATTATTGATGCAATATTTTCAACAATTAGTAATATGTTAACATAATTTGTTTGCACTCTTTAACTAATAATTAATAATTATTTTTAAATCTGCAAATTAGTAGATGCCCCCCACCGCCACTTCAAGATTGCCGCGTGTCCCTTTAATACTTTCAAATACTACCATATTGTCGTCAGTAATTTGCTACGAGTTTCACCATTTAAGGAACGTAAATAATGTAACACGTTATTATGGCAACGACGATTGCGATGATTGCACATCATTTCCTAGCAATAACACCAGCAGATTACACCCTCATAAATCCAGGATAAAACCAACACATTAGATAACAGGGTCATTACGACAAGTTTAACATTTTATTATCAATTGCTTATCGATTTTTATCAGCGGTCTTGTGGGTGGGGTATTTTTGCTCGACCCTATATGCTAGAGACCCGAAAATTCTGCAGATAAGTATTTATTAATTAACAACACTGTATATACAACACTATACTTATAGTAATGATACAAAATTCTTATTTTATGAGGATTACATGTTTGACTGGAATACATATGTTATTTACAGCATGATCACATATATACAAACAGAGACTTCTAATGCCCCGTTGTATAACATTCGAATTTCAGTCGACTTACCCAGACATCGGCCAATTTAATAAAAAAAATCTCGAGTTGCATGCTCACCAAGCTTGAAAACAGCTCATTCGGAAATGAAAATAAATCCAACAATAATTGTTATATAATAATGTTGGAAACGGTTCAGCTGTACCCATAAGAAATTGCATCACAAGAAAAATAAAATCTGCTTTTAAAATACAATATGAGTACGTTATGAATTGGTTAGTAAATAAATAAATGTTTAAATGAGTAAACTCTAACATGAATTGTCCATTTCCTTGAAACACGAAGTGCTTAATATGTAGACGATATTGATGTTGGTGTAACTGTTTCGTCAAACGAACTCGTCCGTCGGATAGGGACGTAAACCGGGCGGTCCAGTGTATCGGTCTATCCTCCGAGCACGTTTAAGAACCATAGGAATCTATTCGACAATAAGATTAGGGCACGGTTCTCGGATTCCCATGTATCCTTCCCCTCTCTCTGGGGCGACTCTAAATAACCTATACTTGTTGATGAGCCGTTAAACAACATTCAATTCAATCAATTCTTCAAACGACGATGTTCTGCTTATTGTAATAAAGATGTCAATACGCAGCAAAAATGAATTTTGAAAAAAAAATACAGACTTGTTTTGACAGTCGAATTTGGATTATTTTAAACTGTTGCTGTTTTTTTGGGAGATTTGGAAATTACCTCATTTGTAGTTATACTAGTATAGGGAAACGGTTTTTTAACTTTGAAGATAAGTATTGACATGGTCCTTATATGATTAAGATATGCTTTCAAACCGAGGTGTCAAACCCATAGATAAACTACGATAACTTAATGCGATAATCCCATAAGGAGATTTAGGATTTAAAAATATCTGTCATAAGATAATATATGCATCTGAACACTTAACTCTGAAATCAACAAGCACCATGACACAGTTCAACGTAACGTTGTTGATAGGTTTTATTTACAACAAAGAAGAATTTAAGTCTACAATAATTGAACATTTTCCAAACGCATTTTAATAAATATTGTGTTACGAGTGTATGTACGTATGCCCACACGGCTCTCCATTTTAATATTTAAATCAAAGAAGCACGTTTACTGATTTGGCGATTTGAATAAAAATAAAAATAATAAAATAACTAAAAATAATAATAATAAATAAATTAATGATTGTAAAATATGTTAGTTGTGAATATTGTATATTTTAACTGTCAGTCAATTGATCTGTAAAAATGTATATTCTCATGGGCTAATTTTGATAATAAACTTGTATGAATGAATGCATGAATGACTGAATAAATGAATGAATGAAAGCTTTCTTAAACATTGTTAAACGCCCTCTAGAATAACATAATGTATGTATATATGAATTTAAATGAATATTTTCTCTGCTTTCTAATTTATACCAGTAGACATAATACACAAAACAACTGTTACGTTTTTATAGAAATCAGCTTATTATGTTATTGAAACAAGATATATTTGTTCTTTTTCAGATCTGGTTCCAAAACAGAAGAAGAAAGGACGTCGTTGGAACAACCGGTAAAGGCAAACCATGTGACACAAGCATAAGCAGCACCGGAAGTACCGGAAGTAAAACTTCTGAACAGCAACTAAGTCCCATAGCAGCGGACGGCAACGAAAGTAGTTCATCGGACGACACCCGTTCAAATTCACCAAAGGACGCGGAGGAATCTGTGGTACCGGATCTTGTGATGAAAAGTGTTATTGGCGAATTACTCAAATTTGTAAAAGAACCGTTAAAGGGAAAGAAAAATAAAAAGAAGTCGAAATCAAACAAACATAAAGAGAAGGCACTGATAAAGAAAGGTTTATCGACAACTTTGTTAGCTGGTAGTTATGACATGATTTCGCCACCGAACCAAATTACACCCAGTGCTTTCTTTGACAAACTTAAAAGCGGATTTAACCATGCCAAAGGCTCGTCTGCGTTTGCAAGTCCAAGAGATCCCACAAAACCTGCTCAGATAAGTAGCATTTTGAGCACGAGTGACAGTGGCTTAAACATGCAAGCAAACGTTCATAGTTACGGTAACCAAAGTAGTTTTCCTTTCCAAGGTCATCAAGGACATTTTCTGCAGAATAGATTTAATGGAGGTTTGCATCCTGCTCCTTTAGGGTGCGACATACCAGTTTTATCGGAACTGCTGTCTTACAAATCGTGTATGGATGCCAGGCATAAAGAAATGATGTCGTCTGCTGGTCACGCGCCACATATGCCGTCTGCACATCAGACGCCTTCACCTAGATCGGAGTCTGACGCCAAAAAGTATCACCAAAATATCATGAACAATTTTAACGCAGGAAGACCTCTAAACGGAATATACCCGTACCCATTTCTAGCAGATCAGCAGGTGCTGCTGTCGTCGCTGAGGCATCCTGATCAGATATTCCGGCCAGCACCACACTATCCAATGTCACACTTTGGGGAAGATGCGTACCAACCGTTGTTAATATCGTCTCTTAGCAACCCTTACTATTCCCCACCCGCAACTTCCTGGCCAAATGCATCGACGCAAAACCCTTCTATATATACTCAGCTTTGATATGCTTGTTCTTGGAAATTATGTCGAATTACAAAACTATGACAACAAGATCAAGGAAAGTGACCACTGATCTCGTAATAAGATTACAGTGACGTGGACAGTGTGATATAGGACGCGTACGATGGCAGTGACGTGGACAGTGTGATATAGGACGCGTACGATGACTGGTTTGAGTGGAAATGGACTCGAGCATAGACTTGAATACACGTGCAGCGGCCATGTTGGTAATCGTGTCAGCGGTCAAGTTTATATATATCTTGACTAAACTCTGTTGCAGGATAATTATTCAGAGGACAAATGTTACTTTCTGTGAACATGGAAAAGATATACTGATATGACCAGGTTTAGTTGTTGTTGAGTGCGACGGCAGCAACACTATGAAAATCTACTTATTGCAAAACCATACCAACATATCATGTTCGTGTTTGTGTATATTGTGTTGCTTTACTGCATGCATGTTTTCAGCGTCAGACTATACACCACCGGAAATTAATGCGTTAACATCGTCGAATTCGAATCGAATTAGAATATTCGTCTGTCAGTGAAGATGTATCTGATATTTCATTGGTCGAACACAGTTAGAACTTATTATAGACGCAGGTTAAGACGGGATCTTGTGTCACAAAATACGCGGGTAAATAACAACTTTGATTCGTGTTAACGTAAACGCTTTAATTTCCAGAGGTGTATTACAGTTTACATTCATGGACTCCATACTAAGATACTCGTGTGTTCATTATCTCAGGATTTCACAATGCATTCCCATAACTTACATTATAGTGTTGTTGTATATTTGTGTAAATTCGTGTGTATGTATATAGTTATAGATTATTTTCTTATATTTATAATAAAAGAGTTTATTTTTTATGAAATGAAGTAGTTTTGTATTTTATGAACCCACAAGGAAATTTTGGCGGATTTCTAAATAGATATTGATTCACATTCTTAACACGCAATAATAGTCATTCTATTTTTGAAAAATAAACTTACATGTATAGAGAAAATACCGAGATTAGAAATCCTTTACTTGAACGCCGAATATCGGAAGCATAATAATAAAATAACGGTTGTTTATCATGTAATCTAAATCCGTATGAAATATTGTTTTTATAATTATAAATTTATTAAAATTGCCTCCTTTAGACATAAATGTTGAAAATCCAGGATAGATAACTCTTTAGCCACTGTTCAACATTACGTAACAAGAAGTAGAAGATATTTGTTCGACTTATTCCCCTTTTATAATAATTAAATTTTACTTAAAAGTAAGAGCTCAGTAAAGCCAGTTCTCTGAACTCGAAGGCATATTCTTGAACTAGGCTTTAATCATTAGGAGTACGATTTTATAGTTGTACTTTCCAGTTGCCAGCAGTGATTTATATGCGATAGGGCATTGTCCGTGTGTGTGTCGTCGACCTTCGCTTTAGCAGCACTTTCTCTGAAACGGCTGGACCAATTTTGCTCGCATGTTGTTTGAATGCCTCTTTAATTAGGATCAACTTACATATGGAAACAATTGGTCCATCGGACTTTCAAAATGGCCACCGTTACTAAAAATAGCCAAAATCTTAAAAACAATCTTCTCAAGAACCGTATCCTAGACGTCTCTTCTTTGATTCAAACATATATTATTGACATATATGCACACGTACAATGCAATTGGGTTCGACCACACCTGCTACCCATTAGCCACGTCCCTTCCTCTTCTTAAGAATTGATGGCTAGGTACTAAACTATCAAGTTTATGCTTATTTTAATGTCCCGGGTCAAAAACGACCCTCCCGGTGGTCCAAATTTATAAGTAGAGAAAATAGATTTATATAGGAAAGATGTGTTAGCAGCATTTTTCTCTGAAACCGTTGGACAACTTTTGCTCACATTTTATAAGGCTTATGCATTGAAGGGTAACCGTAAAAAAAACACCATAATTATATTATGTCAGTTCTTTTTTTAGAATTGATCGCTTGTTGCTAAACTATCAAGATTTGTTTGTCTATACGCGGTCAAAAATAGCCCCGCTCCAGGCTCCAGTGTTTGTTTGTAGAAATACGTTAGCAGCACTTACTCTAAAGACGGTGGACCAATTTTGCTCAAATCATGTATGCTTGCGTCTTTTATAAGGAGTATCTTAGAGAAGAAACAATAGGTCAAACGAACTTTCAAAATGGCCGACATTAACAAATAGTGTCGAAACGTTAACAATTTTCTTCTCTGAAATCGCAAGGCATACAGTTTTCATATTTTATATGCCCCTTACCTTATGGTCCTCTATACAATTTGTTCAAATAGTGAACCTTGGGTCAAATCTGGCCTCGCCCCGGGGATCATAGTTTAACATAGAGTTACATAGGAACACCTTTAAACACTCTTCTTATTTGAAACTACAAGAACTTGCGCTCTAATAGTTTACATGTAGCATTAGCCTATATTCATTTACTAAGTTTTTTTTGAAAATATGTATAAAATATATATATAAAAAAGTTGACACATCTCATTTAATTTCATAAGAGCTAGGGTTCTCGTATATTGCATGTATCATTTAAGCTTATCAGCATCTACCAAGTTTGCTCAACTAGTGATTCTGTGATTAAAGTTTTTCCTGTTCCGGTGATCACAGTTTTACCTATACTTGTATAGGGTTAAACTTAAAGCTCTTCTCGGAAACCACACGGCACAAAAGGCGACCACATACCGGTGGAGTTCACATGCCCTCTTGAGAGGTCCCGTGTATCTGAAATTATCATCCGAGGATCCTTTGAGCAATTTAAAGAACCATTCTGCGTGTCCTTTCCTCAGCCTCGTCCGTCCGACAGGGACGCCGTGTCATTTTCAGTTTGAGCACCGGCAGTTAAACACTGGTGTAACCTCTGCTGTGATACCGCTGCTGTACCCCGCATTGATTACTAGTTTAGATACTTTACACGGAATTGGACCATTCGCGGGATCCAGAGTTTTATATTATGGATTAAAAACAATCAATATACCCGCTCCGCCATGAAAAAACAACAAACACAGAAATAAATATCAACACTCTCCCAGCCCATTTATTTCATTGGTTGTATGTGTGGGATCGGGACAACCTGTCACACGTAGATCCGCTGCTGGTATTTCTGCCCGTGCAAGTTGTGAGCAATTTTTGAACACGTGTGTGTCGACGGGACCGTGTGTGAACGGTAGTGCATACCTTCAATAAGGTAAATTTGTGTTGGATATTTACGGATGTACACAGAGGAAATGTAAATACTTATAAATAAATCTTGTGTGGCAACATATAAAGAAAGATTACGTGTTTTGCTACTACATAAAATAGTTAGGATATCGCCGCACACACCTAGACTGATTGCACAACGTCGTAAAAATGATGTCATCGGGATAAAAAATGGTCGCGCTACAGGGATCATAGGCTTTTTCATACATATGTACAGAAAGTGACGGTCTTGTTCCACCATTATTTAGGATTGTTTTAATACTTTTGTATAGAATATGACGGTATTATCCCACCATTATAAAGGCGTTTAATACACTTGCATAGAACGTGACAGTCCTGTCCCACCATTCTACACGCATTTAATACACTTGAAAAGAAAGTGAGTCTTTTCCCACCATTATGTAGGCTTTTAATACACTCGTATATACAGTGACAGTCTTTTCCCCCCTTTCTATAGTATAGGCTTTCAATACACTTTTATATAAAGTGACAGGCTTGTATCACCATTCTATAGGTTTTATTACTTTTGTTTAGGAAGTGACAGTCTTGTCCCACACATCTTTAGCCATTTAAGACATTTTTATAGAAAGTGACAGTCTTGACACACCATTTTACAGGTTTGTCATACACTTGTATAGAAAGTGACAGTCTTGGCTTTTAATACACTAGTATAGAATGTGACAGTAATAGCCCACCATTATATAGGCGTCTAATAAACTAGTATAGAATGTGACAGTAATAGCCCACCATTATATAGGCGTTTAATACACTAGTATAGAATGTGACAGTAATAGCCCACCATTCTATAGGCCTTTAATACAATTGTATAGAAAGACAGTCATGACCCAACATTCTATAGGCTCTTAATACATTTGTGTAGAATGTGACTTTCCTTGGCCACCATTCTTTTAATGCATTTGTATAGAAAGTGACTGTCTTTGCACACCATTCTATAGGCTTTTAATACACTTGTATAGAACGTTAATGTCTTTGCACACCATTCTATAGGCCTTTAAAAGAAACAGAGAGTTTTGTCCCACCATTCTAGAGGCTCTTAATACATTTGCGTAGAATGTGACTTGCTCTGTCCACCATTCTATAGGCTTTTAATGCATTTGTATAGAAAGTGACAGTCTTGTCCCACCATTCTAAAGGCCCTCAATGCACTTGCATAGCAAATGAAAGTCCTGTACCATCATTCTATAGACTTTTAAAAGACTTGTATATAAAGTGACAATCTTGTCCCATAAGTCTACTGTCTTTTAATATACTTGGATAGAAATTGACAGTCTTGTCTCACCAATCTACTGGCTTTTAATACATTTGTATGGAAATGGACAGTCTTGTCGTACCATTCTATAGGCTTTAAATACACATGTACATAAAGTGACAGTCTTGTCCTACCAATCACAGTCTTGTCCAACCATTCTTTAGGTTTTTATTACAATTGTATAGAATATGACAGTCTTGTCCAACCATTCTATAGGCTTTTATTACAATTGTATAGAATATGACAGTCTTGTCCAACCATTCTATAGGTTTTTATTACAATTGTATAGACCATGACAGTCTTGTCCAACCATTCATTAGGTTTTTATTACAATTGTATAGAATATGACAGTCTTGTCCAACCATTCTATAGGTTTTTATTACAATTGTATAGAACATGACAGTCTTGTCCAACCATTCTATAGGTTTTATTACAATTGTATAGAACATGACAGTCTTGTCCAACCTTTCTATAGGCTTTATTACAATTGTATAGAATATGACAGTCTTGTCCAACCATTCTATAGGCTTTTATTACAATTGTATAGAATATGACAGTCTTGTCCAACCATTCTATAGGTGTTTATTACAATTGTATAGAACATGACAGTCTTGTCCAACCATTCTATAGGTTTTTATTACAATTGTATAGAATATGACAGTCTTGTCCAACCATTCTACAGACTTTTAATAGACTTGAAAAAAAAGAAGGTGACAGTCTTGACCCACGATTATATAGGCTTTTAATACACCTGTGTAGAATGTGACAGCCTTGTCCAACGATTGCATATTCTTTTAATACATTTCTATAGAAAGTGACAGTCTTTTCAAACCTTTCTATAGACTTTCAATATACTTGTCTAGAAAGTGACAGTCCTTTCTCACATTTCTACAGGCTTTCAATATACTTGTATAGACAGTGACAGTATTATCCCTTATATAGACGTTTCATATTGTATATAAAGTAACAGTCTCGTCCCACCATTCTATAGGCTTTTAATACACTTGTGTAGAAAGTGACATACTTGTCCCACCATGCTATAGGCTTTTAATACAATTATGTAGAAATGGAGATTCTTTACCCACCATTCTATAGTCTTTTAATACACTTGTGTAGAAATTGAAATTCTTCTCCCACCATGCTATTGGCTTTTAATACTCATGTGTAGAAAGTGACACACTTGTGCAACCATGCTATTGGCTTTTAATACAATTATGCAGAAATTGAAATTCGTGTCCCACCATGATATTGGCTTTTAATACACTTGTGTAGAAGGAGACATACTTGTCCCACCATGCTATTGGCTTTTAATACAATTATGTAGAAATGGAGATTATTTACCCACCATTCTATAGTCTTTTAATACACTTGTGTAGAAATTGAAATTCGTCTCCCACCATGCTATTGGCTTTTAATACTCATGTGTAGAAAGTGACACACTTGTGCAACCATGCTAATGGCTTTTAATACAATTATGTAGAAATTGAAATTCTTGATCCACCATTCTATAGGCTATTAATACACTTGTGTAGAAAGTGACATACTTGTCCTTCCATGCTATTGGATTTTAATAAAATTATGCAGAAATTGAAATTCTTGTCCCACCATTCTATTCTAAAGGCGTTTAATTCACTTGTGTAGAAAGTGACATACTTCTCCCTCCATGCTATTGGCTTTTAATACAATTATGTAGAAATTGAAATTTTCGGTCCACCATTCCATAGGCTTTGAATACACTTGTGTAGAAAGTGACATACTTGTCCTACCATTCTATTGGCTTTTAATACAATTATGTAGAAAATGAAATTCTTGTCCCACCATTCTTTAGGCTGTTAATACCCTTGTGTAGAAAGTGACACACTTGTCCCACCATGCTATTGGCTTTTAATACAATTATGTAGAAATTGAAATTCTTGTCCCACCATTCTATAGGCTTTTAGTACACTTGTATAGAAAGTGACATACTTGTTCCACCAGGCTATTGGCTTTTAATACAATTATCTAGAAATTGAAATTTTTGTCCCACCATTCTATAGGCTTTTAATACACTTGTGTAGAAAGTGACACACTTGTCCCACCATTCTATTGACTTTTAATACAATTATGTAGAAATTGAAATTCTTGATCCACCATTCTATAGGCTATTAATACACTTGTGTAGAAAGTGACATACTTGTCCTTCCATGCAGAAATTGAAATTCTTGTCCCACCATTCTATTCTAAAGGCGTTTAATTCACTTGTGTAGAAAGTGACATACTTGTCCCTCCATGCTATTGGCTTTTAATACAATTATGTAGAAATTGAAATTTTCGCTCCACCATTCCATAGGCTTTGAATACACTTGTGTAGAAAGTGACATACTTGTCCTACCATACTATTGGCTTTTAATACAATTATGTAGAAAATGAAATTCTTGTCCCACCATTCTTTAGGCTGTTAATACCCTTGTGTAGAAAGTGACACACTTGTCCCACCATGCTATTGACTTTTAATACAATTATGTAGAAATTTAAATTCTCGCCTAACCATTATATAGGATTTTAATACACTTGTGTAGAAAGTGACATGCTGTTGGCTTTTAATACGATTATGTAGAAATTAAAATTCTTGTCCCACAATCTATAGGCTTTTAATACACTTATGTAGAAAGTGACATACTTGTCCCACCATGCTATTGGCTTTAAATACAATTATGTAGAGATCGGAATTGCTTTCCCACTATTCTATAGGCTTTTAATACACTCATGTCGAAAGAGACATACTTGAAACACCATGCTATTGGCTTTTAATACAATTATGTTGAAATTCAAATTCTTGTCCCACCATTCTATAGGCTTTTAATGCACTTGTGTAGAAAGTGACATACTTGTACCACCATTCTATAGGTTTTTAATAAACTTGTGTAGAAAGTGACATATTTGTCCCACTATTCTATTGGCTTTTAATACACTTGTGTAGAAAGTGACATACTTGTCCCACCGTGCTATTGGCTTTTAATACAATTATCTAGAAATTAAATTTTTTTTCGCACCATAGTATAGGCTTTGAATACTCTTGTGTAGAAAGAGACATACTTGTCCCACCATGCTATTGGCTTTTAATACAATTATGCAGAAATTAAAATTCTTGTCCCACCATACTAAAGGCTTTTAGTACACTTGTGTAGAAAGTGACATACTTGTCCCACCATGCTTTTGACTTTTAATACAGTTATGTAGAAATTGAAATTCTTGTCCCACCATTATGAAGGCTTATAATACACTTGTGTAGAAAATGACATACTAGTTCCACCATGCTTTTGGCTTTTAATACAATTATGTAGAAATAATAATTCGTGTCCCACCATTATAGAGGCTTTTATAACACTTGTGTAGTAAGTGACATACTTGTCCCACCATTCTATAGGATTTTAATACTTTTGTGTAGACAGTGACATACTTTTCCATACGTGCTATTGGCTTTTAATACAATTATGTAGAAATTGAAGATCTTATCCCACCATTCTATAGCCTTTTAATACATTTGTGTAGAAAGTGACATACTTGTCCCGACCATGCTATTTGCTTTTAATACAACTATGTAGAAATTGAAATTCTTGTCCCACCATTCTATTGGCTTTTAATACAATTATGCAGAAATTGAAATTCGTGTCCAACCATTATATTGGCTTTTAATACACTTGTGTAGAAAGTGACATTCTTGTGTCAACATGCTATTGGCTTTAAATACAATTATGTAGAAATTGAAATACTTGTCTCACCATTATATAAGCTTTTAATAAACTTGTTTTGAAAGTGACATACTTGTCACACCATTCTATTGGCTTTTAATACAATTATGTAGAAATTAAAATTCTTGTCCCACAATTCTATAGGCATTTAATACACTTGTGTAGAAAGTGACATACTTGTCCCAACATGCTATTGGCTTTTAATACAACTATGTAGAAATTGAAATGCTTGTCCCACCATTGTATAGGCTTTAAATACACTTGTGTAGAAAGTGACATACTTGTCCAAGCATGCTATTGGCTTTTAATACAATTATGTAAAAACTGATATTCTTGTCCCACCATTCAATAGGCTTTTAGTACACTTGGGTAGAAAGTGACATACTTGTCTCACCATCTTATTAGCTTTCAATACAGTTATGTTGAAATTGAAATTCTTGTCCACCATTCTATAGGCTTTCAATACACTTGTGTAGAAAGTGACATACTTGTCCCACCATGCTATTGGCTTTTAATACAATTATGCAGAAATTGAAATTCTTTTCCCACCATTCTGTAGGCTTTAAATACACTTGTACATAAAGTGACAGTCTTGTCTTTTCAATATATAAGCTTTTAATACACTTGTATATATAGTGACAGTCTTGCCCTACCATTTTATAGGCTTTTAATACACATGCATATAAAGTGACAATCTTGTCCCACCATTCTACAGGCTTTTAAAACACTTGTGTAGAACGTGACTGTTTTGCCGCACCATTATACAGGCTTTTGTTGCACTTATAGACATTACAGTATTGTCCCATCATTCAAGATGCTTTTAATACATTTGTACATAAATTGACAGTCTTGTCCCACCATTCTACAGGCCTTTATTACACTTGTATTGAACGTGACAGTACAGTCCCCCCCATTCTACACGCTTCTAATACACCAGGATAGAAAGTGAGAGTCTTGGACCACCATTCTATATGCTTTTAATACACTTGTATATAATGTGACAGTCTTGTCCTACCATTCTATAGGTTTTTATTACAATTGTATAGAATATGACAGTCTTGTCCAACCATTCTATAGGTTTTTATTACAATTGTATTAAATATGACAGTCTTGTCCTACCATTTTATAGGTTTTTATTACAATTGTATAGAATATGACAGTCCTGTCCAACCATTCTATAGGTTTTTATTACAATTGTATAGAATATGACAGTCTTGTCCAACCATTCTATAGGTTTTTATTACAATTGTATAGAATATGACAGTCTTGTCCAACCATTATATAGGCTTTTAGTACACTTGTGTAGAAAGTGACACACTTGTCCCACCATGCTATTGGCTTTTAATACAATTATGTAGAAATTGAAATTCTTGTCCCACCATTCTATAGGCTTTTAATACACTTGTGTAGAAAGTGACATACTTGTACCACCATTCTATAGGTTTTTAATACACTTGTGTAGAAAGTGACATACAAGTCCCACTATTCTATTGGCTTTTAATACACTTGTGTAGAAAGTGACATACTTGTCCCACCGTGCTATTGTCTTTTAATACAATTATCTAGAAATTGAAATACTTTTAGCACCATTCTAAAGGCTTTTAGTACACTTTCGTAGAAAGTGTCATACTTGTCCCACCATGCTATTGACTTTTAATACAGTTATGTAGAAATTGAAATTCTTGTCCCACCATTATGAAGGCTTTTAATACACTTGTGTAGAAAGTGACATACTAGTTCCACCATGCTTTTGGCTTTTAATACAATTATGTAGAAATTATAATTCTTGTCCCACCATTCTAGAGGCTTTTATAACACTTGTGTAGTAAGTGACATACTTGTCGCACCATTCTATAGCCTTTTAATACATTTGTGTAGAAAGTGACATACTTGTCCCGACCATGCTATTTGCTTTTAATACAACTATGTAGAAATTGAAATTCGTGTCCCACCATTATATTGGCTTTTAATACACTTGTGTAGAAAGTGACATTCTTGTGTCAACATGCTATTGGCTTTAAATACAATTATGTAGAAATTGAAATACTTGTCTCACCATTATATAAGCTTTTAATAAACTTGTATAGAAAGTGACATACTTGTGTCACCATTCTATTGGCTTTTAATACAATTATGTAGAAATTAAAATTCTTGTCCCACAATTCTATAGGCATTTAATACACTTGTGTAGAAAGTGACATACTTGTCCCAACATGCTATTGGCTTTTAATACAACTATGTAGAAATTGAAATGCTTGTCCCACCATTGTATAGGCTTTTAATACACTTGTGTAGAAAGTGACATACTTGTCCCACCATGCTATTGGCTTTTAATACAATTATGTAAAAACTGATATTCTTGTCCCACCATTCAATAGGCTTTTAGTACACTTGGGTAGAAAGTGACATACTTGTCTCACCATCTTATTGGCTTTTAATACAGTTATGTAGAAATTGAAATTCTTGTCCACCATTCTATAGGCTTTCAATTCACTTGTGTAGAAAGTGATATACTTGTCCCACCATGCTATTGGCTTTTAATACAATTATGCAGAAATTGAAATTCTTTTCCCACCATTCTGTAGGCTTTAAATACACATGTACATAAAGTGACAGTCTTGTCCTACCAATATATAAGCTTTTAATACACTTGTATATATAGTGACAGTCTTGCCCTACCATTTTATAGGCTTTTAATACACATGCATACAAAGTGACAATCTTGTCCCACCATTCTACAGGCTTTTAAAACAATTGTGTAGAACATGACTGTTTTGCCGCACCATTATACAGGCTTTTGTTGCACTTATAGACATTACAGTATTGTCCCATCATTCAAGATGCTTTTAATACATTTGTACATAAATTGACAGTCTTGTCCCACCATTCTACAGGCTTTTATTACACTTGTATAGAACGTGACAGTACAGTCCCCCCATTCTACACGCTTCTAATACACCAGGATAGAAAGTGAGAGTGTTGGACCACCATTCTACACTTCTCAAAACTTCTAACTACACCGCTACGTTTTGGGTTATATATATCGATGGGTTGAATGTTTTTCAATAAAATAAAAAGGAAATACCAATTCAATCATATTTACATCATTTCATTTTATTTTTTTCATGGGCAATGCTAGAACTAAACCACAATAAGCAATTACAAACGACCCATGTAAACACTAAAGTCACACTTTTCATTTCTTGTTCATAAAAGTGTGACTTTAGTGTTTACATGGGTCGTTTGTAATTGCTTATTGTGGTTTAGTTCTAGCATTGCCCATGAAAAAAATAAAATGAAATGATGTAAAAATGATTGAATTGGTATTTCCTTTTTATTTTATTGAAAAACATTCAACCCATCGATATATATAACCCAAAACGTGAGCGGTGTAGTTAGCAGTTTTGAGAAGTGTATATGCTTTTAGTACACTTGTATATAATGTGACAGTCTTGTCCCACCATTCTATAGGTTTTTAATACAATTGTATAGAATATGACAGTCTTGTCCCACCATTCTATAGGTTTTTATTACAATTGTATATAATATGACAGTCTCGACCCCCATTCTATAGGTTTTTATTACAATTATATAGAATATGACAGTGTTGTCCCACCATTCTATAGGTTTTTATTACAATTGTATAGAATATGACAGTCTTGTCCAACCATTTTGCAGACTTTTAATACACTTAAAAAAAAAGAAAGTGACAGTCTTGACCCGCGATTATATAGGCTTTTAATACATCTGTGTAGAATGTGAAAGCCTTGTCCAATCATTGCATATTCTTTTAATACACTTGTATAGAAAGTGACAGTCTTTTCAAACCTTTCTATAGACTTTCAATACACTTGTAAAGAAAGTGCAATCCTTTCTCACATTTCTACAGGCTTTCAATATACTTGTATAGACAGTGACAGTATTATCCCTTATATAGTCGTTTCATGTTGTATATAAAGTAACAGTCTTGTCCCATGATTCTATAGGCTTTCAATACAATTGTGTAGAAAGTGACGGTCTTGACCCACCATTCCATAGGCTTTTAATACATTTGTATAGAAACTGACAATCTTGTCGCATCATTCTGCAGGCTTTCAATACATTTGTTTAGAAATTGACTGTCTTGATCAAACATTATACATGCTTTTAATACACTTGTATTGAAAGTGACAGTTGAGTCTCACCATTACATGCTCTACATGCTTTTAAAGAACTTAGAGATAGAAATCAACAATCTTGTCTGACCATTCATTTAATACACTTGCATAGACTGTTTTTTCCCACCATTCTATAAGCTTTTAATACAAGTGTATAGAACGGAATGGTCTTGACCAACCATTATATAGACTTTTAATACAATTGTATAGAAAGTGACAGTTTTTTCCCACCATTCTATAGGCTTTTAATACAATTGTATAGAAAGTACCAGTCTTCACCCACCATTCTATAGCCTTTTGTATTGAAATTGACAGTCTTGACCCACCATTTTATAGGTTTTTAATACAATTGTATTGAAAGTCTTATCCCAACATTCGCCGGGGTCGGTTTGCTTATAGTATGTTGTAAAGGGTAATTTTGTCTTCTGCACATTCTGGGCTCCCATGCAGTCCAAATTGTGATGGCCCATAAAATGTGCGATAAAGGCAGATCTAGGTTGCGTGTACGCTGTTGTATATATCTATAATTTTGGTTAGGGATTTCTTATAGCATTATGCATCTTATTCAAACTTCACTCATATTGGGGCATGGGCTCCATCCATCGTGTCCCGGGCCCCAGGCCCACACCTCACCCCCACCCCAAATTCGGATTTTTTTTTTTTACATATTTCTGTGTTGTTTTGATCAGTTCTTACATATATAACTATGTTGCCCCCTCCCACACTACAACACGCCCCACACCTCCCTGCCTCCCCACTCGAATTTTGTTTTTTATTTTACTTATTTCTGTGTTGTTTTGGTCAATTCTTACACATATGACTATAGCTATGTTGCTCCCCACCACCCGCCCCGCCATTCCATCCCCACCTCCCCCACCCCATGCCCACACTCGAAACTCGACTTTTGTTTACATATTTCTGTGTTGTTTTGGTCAACACATATAGCTATGTTGCACCAAATCCCCCCCCCCACCCCACACACACTCGAAGCTCTTTTTTTTTTTTTTTTTTACATATTTCTGTGTTGTTTTGATCAATTCTTACGCATATAGGAGGGCGTCCGTGGCCGAGTGGTTAACGTCTCTGACTTGAAATCACTTGCCCCTCACCGCTGTAGGTTCGATCCCTCAGGGGCCTAGGAATCTTTATGTGAGGAAGCTATCCAGCTGGCTTGCGGAACGTCGGTGGTTCTACCCAGGTGCCCGCTCATGCACGAAAATTGCCCGGAGGGGCACCTGGGGTCTTCCTCCACCAATGGAAGCTGGAAAGTCGCCATATGACCTTAGCTGTTGGTGCGACTATAAAATCCAATTCAATCAAAAACTTACGCATATAGCTATATTGCCCTCCCTACATCCCCATACCCCCATCCCCCACTTCAAACTCTATTATTATTATTTATTTTTTGACATATTTCTGTGTTGTTTTGGTCAATTGTTACAGCTATGTTTCCCTCCAACTCCCCCGCCCTGCCTTCCTATCCCCAACCTTGCCCCACTCCCACACTCGAAACTCGATTTTTTTATTATTATTATTATTTTTTAAACATATTTCTGAGTTTTGGTCAATTCTTACACATATAGCTATGTTGCTCCACCCAACCTCTAAAAATCTAATTTTTTTATTTATTTATTTTTACATATTTCTGTGTTGTTTTGGTCATCCCCCCTCCCCCACTCGAAACTAATTTTTTATTTATTGTTTTACATATATCTGTGTTGTTTTGGTAAATTTTTACACATGTAGCTATGTTACCCTCACACACCTTATCCTATTTATCCCCCATCCCATCATCACCACCACCCAAATGTATTTTTTTTTTCTTACATATGTCTGTCTGGTTTTGTTTTAACAAATCTACACCTATATAAATCGAATAGTCGAGCTGCGCTATTCTCCGACAGCTCTTGTTTATAAAGCGACAGTCTTGACCCACCATACTATAGGCTTTTAATACAATTGTCTAGATGGTGACGGACTTGACACAACATTCCATACGCTTTAATACACTTGTATAGAAATTAAAGCCTTGTTCCACCATTCTTCGGTCTTTCAATCGTTTGTATAGAAATTGACAGTCTTGTCCCAACATTCTAAGGGATTTTAATACACTTGTACAGAAAGTGACAGTCTTGACCCACTATTCTATATGCTTTTATTACAACTGTATAGAAAGTGACAGTCTTGTCCCAACATTCTACATTCTTTTAATACATTTGTATAGAAAGTGACAGGTTGGTCTGACCATTCTTTAGGATTTTAATCACTTGTATAGAAAGTGAAGGTCTTGACCCACAATTCTAAAACTCACAAGTCTTCTCTCACCATTCTAAAGGTTTTTAATACATTTGTTTAGAAAGTGACAGTCCTGTCTCAACATTCTATATGCTTTTAATACATTTGTATATAAATTGACAGTCTTGTCCCAACATTCTACATGCTTTTAATACATTTGTATAGAAATTGACAGTCTTGTCCCAACATTCTACATGCTTTTAATACACTTGTATAGAATGTGACAGTCCTGTCCAACCATTCTTTTGCCTTTTATTACAGTTGTGTAGAAAGTGACAGTCTTGACCCTCCATTCTATAAGCTTTTAATACAATTGTATAGAAAGTGTCATTCATCTACCTCCATTATATAGGCTTTTAATACAGTTTTATAAAAAGTGACAGTCTTGACCCAACATTCTATATGCTTTTAATACACTTGTATAACAAGTGACAGTCTGGTCTGACCATTCTTTAGAATACTAATACACTTGTATAGAAAGTGACAGTCTTGACCCACAATTCTATAAGCATTAACTACACTTGTATAGAATGTGACAGTCCTGTCCAACCATTCTGTAGCCTGTTAGTACTGTTGTGTAGAAAGTGACCGTATTGACTCTCAAATCTATAGGCGTTTTAAATACAATTGTATAGAACGTGGTAATATTGACCCACCATTCTGTAGGCTTTTAATACAATTATATAGAAAGTGACAGTCTTGTCCCTCCATTCTATAGGCTTTTAGTACAATTGTATAGAACGTGGTAGTCTTGATACACCATTTTGTAGGCTTTTAATACAATTATATAGAAAGTGACAGTTTTGTCCCTCCGTTCTATAGGCGTTTAGTACAATTGTATAGAACGTGGTAGTCTTGATCCACAATTCTGTAGGTTTTTAATACATTTTCATAGAAAATGACAGTCTTGTCAAAACATTATATATGCTTTTAATACACTTGTATTGAAAGTGACAGTCTTGTCCCACCATTCTACAGGCTTTTAATGCCTTTGTATAGAAATTGACAGCTCAACCCGGGGCTAGAGGGCGTGAGCGGTAGCTAGCATATTTCACTACCGCTCATGAACAGTCTCAATCAAACCGAGACTGCAATATTTCATATGTGTCGTGCTCGGCCGTTTCCAAAGGTCCATTATCATACTCTTTTTTGTCGTCACACCATTCTACAGGATTTTGATACATTTGTATAGAAATTGACAGTATTGTCCCAACATTCTGTATGATTTTAATACACTTGTATAGAAAGTGACAGACTTGTCACAACATTCTAAATGCTTTTAAAACACTTGTATAGAAAGTGACAGACTTGTCCCAACATTCTAAATGCTTTTAATACACTTGGATAGAAATCGACAATCTTGTCTGACCATTCATTTAATACACTTGCATAGACAGTTTTTACCCACCTTTCTATAGGCTTTTAATACAATTTTACAGAAAGGAATATTCTTGACCAACCATTATATAGACTTTTAAAACAATTGTATAGAAAGTACCAGTCTTCACCTTCCATTCTATAGCCTTTTGTATTGAAAGTGACAGTCTTGACCCACCATTTTAAAGGCTTTTAATGCATTTGTATAGAAAGTAACAGCCTTGTCCAAACAATCTTTAGGCTTTTAATAAAGTTGTATAGAAAGTGACCATCTTGACCCACCATTCTATAGACTTTTGATACACTTGTATAGAAAGTGACAGGCTTGTCCCACCATTTTCCGGGCATTTAATAAATTTGTATAAAAAGTGACAGTATTGACCCAACATTATATAGGCGTCTCATACACTTGTATAGAAAGTAAAATTCTTGTCGCATGATTCTATTTGATTTTAATACACGTGTGTAGAATGTGACAGATTTGTCCCACCATTCTATATGCTTGAAGTACACTTGTAGATAATGCGAAAGTATTGTCCCACCATTGTATAGGCTTTTAATACACTTGGATATAAAGTGACAATCTTGACTCACCATTGTATAGGCTGTTAATACCCATGTGTAGAATGTGACAGTATTGTCCAACCATTCTATCGACTTTTAATACACTTGTGTAGAAAGGCTTTTAATATATTTGTACTGAAGGTGACTGTTGTGTGCATCCATTCTATACGCTTTTAAAATACTTGAAAAGGAAAATGAGAGATCTTTCCCACCATTCTATTCTATAGGCTTTTAATACACTTGTAATACACTTGTATTGAAAGGGACAGTCTTGCCCCAGCATTCTATAGACTTTTAATACATTTGTATTAAGGAGACTTTTGTGTCCCACCATTCTATAAGCATTCATTGCAATTGCAACACTTTTTTATAGGCTTTTCATACACTTGTTATGCAAGTGACTGTCATTTCCCACTGCTCTATAGGCTTTTATTGCAATTGTGTAGAAAGTGACAGTCATGTCCAACTATAAAGCAGATTTTCAATAAACTTGTATAAAAAGTAACAGTCTTGTCCCACGAATCTACTGGCATTTACATACACTTGTGTAGAATGTGACAGTTTTGACCCACCATTCTATATTCATTTAATACAATTGTAAAAAAGAGACATTCTTGTCCGACCATTTTATAGGCTTTTATTAGACTTGTATAGAAAGTGAAAGTCTTGTCTCAACATTCTACAGGCGTTTAATACAACTGTATAAAAAGTGACACTATAGTATCACCAATATATATGCGTGAATAGAAAATGACTGTATTGTCCCACCATTTTACAGGTTTTTTATCCACTTTTATAGAAAGTGAAAGACTTGTCCCACCATTCTTTAGGCTTTTTATTCACTTGCATAGAAAGTGGCAGTATTATCCCATCAGTTCTATATGCTTTTAATACAATTGTATAGAAAGTGACCATCTTGTCCCACCATTCTACAGGCATTTTAAAACATTGTATAGAAAATGACATTACGGACACACCATTATATAGGCATTTAATACATTTGTTTAGAAGGTAACATTCTTGTCCCACCATTCTATATGCTTTTAACACACTTGTACAGAATGCGAAATTGGGTATTGGCTTTTAATACAATTGTGTAGAAAGTGACATACCTGTCCAACCATGCTATTGCCATTTAATACACTTGTGTAGAAATAATTGAAATTCTTGTTCCACCATTCTATAGGTTTTAATAGGCTTCTAATACACTTGTGGAGAAAGTGACATAATTGTCCCACCATGCTGTTGGCTCTTAATACAGTTATGTTCCACCATTCTTTAGGCTTTTAATACACTTTTGTAGAAAGTGACATACTTGTCCCTCCATGGTATTGGCTTTTAATACAATTATGTAGAAATTGAACCTCTTGTCCCACCATGCTATAGGCTTTTAATACACTTGTGTAGAAAGTGACATACTTGTCCCACTATACAATTGGTGTTAAATACAATTATGTAGAAATTGCAATTCTTGTCCCAATATTCTAGAGGCTTTTAATATACGTGTGTAGAAAGTGACATACTTGTCTCACCATGCTATTGGCTTTTAATACAATTATGTAGAAATTGAAATTCTTGTCCCACAATTCTATAGGCTTTTAATACACTTGTGTAGAAAGTGACATACTTGTCCCACCATGCTATTGGCTTTTAATACAATTATGTAGAAATTGCAATTGTTGTCCCACTATTCTATAGGCTTTTAATACACTTGTGTAGAAAGTGACATACTTGTCCCAACATGCTATTGGCTTTTAATACAATTATGTAGAAATTGAAATTCTTTTCCCACCATTCTGTAGGCTTTTAATACATTTGTGTAGAAAGTGACATACTTGACCCACCATGATATTGGCTTTTAATACAATTATGTAGAAATTGAAGTTCTTGTTCCACCATAATATAGGTTTTTTTATAGACTTGTGTAGAAGTGACATAATTGTCCCATCATGCTATTGTCTTTTATACAATTATGTAGTAATTGAAATTCTTGTCACACCATTCTACAGGCTTTTAATACACTTGTGTAGAAAGTGACATACTTGACCCACCACGCTATTGGCTTTTAATACAATTGTGTAGAAATTGCAATTCTTGTCCCAATATTCTAGAGGCTTTTAATATACTTGTGTAGAAAGTGACATACATGTCCCACCATGCTATTGGCTTTTAATACAATTATGTAGAAATTGCAATTCTTGTCCCTATATTTTAGACTCTTTTAATATATTTGTGTAGAAAGTGACATACTTGTCTCACCATGCTATTGGCTTTTAATACAATTATGTAGAAATTGAAATTCTTGTCCCACAATTCTATAGGCTTTTAATACACTTGTGTAGAAAATGGCATACTTGTCCCACCATGCTATTGGCTTTTAATACAATTATGTAGAAATTGCAATTCATGTCCCACTATTCTATAGGGTTTTAATACACTTGTGTAGAAAGTGACATACTTGTCCCAACATACTTTTGGCTTTTAATACAATTATGTAGAAATTGAAATTCTTTTACCACCATTCTATAGGCTTTTAATACACTTGTGTAGAAAGTGACATACTTGACCCACTATGATATTGGATTTTAATACAATTGTGTAGAAATTGAAGTTCTTGTCCCACCATTACATAGGCTTTTAATAGACTTGTGTAGAAGTTAAAAAATTGTCCCACCATGATATTGGATTTTTAATACATTTATGTAGAAATTGAAATTCTTGTTCCACCATTACATGGGCTTTTAATACACTTGTGTAGAAAGGTACATACTTGTCCCACCATGCTATTGGCTTTTAATACAATTATGTAAAAAGTGACACACTTGTCCCACCATTCTATTGGCTTTTAATACAGTTGTGTTGAAAGTGACACACTTGTCCCACCTTTCTATCGGCTTTTAATACAATGTAGAAATTGAAATTTTTTCCCCACCATTATATAGGCTTTTAACAGATTTGTGTAGAAAGTGACATTCTTGTCCCACCATGCTATTGGCTTATACGACAATTATGTAGAAATTGAAATTCTTGTCCCACAATCTATAGACTTTTAATACTCTTATGTAGAAAGTGACATACGTGTCCCACCATGCTATTGGCTTATACGACAATTATGTAGAAATTGAAATTCTTGTCCCACAATCTATAGACTTTTAATACTCTTATGTAGAAAGTGATATACCTGTCCAACCATGCTATTGGCTTTTAAGACAATTATGTAGAAATTGAAATTATTTTCCCATCATTCTATAGGCTATTAATACACTTGTGTAGAAAGAGACATACTTGAAACACCATGTTATTGACTTTTAATACAATTATGTAGAAATAGAAATTCTTGTCCCACCATTCTATAGACTTTTCATACACTTGTGTAGAAATGATTTACTTGTCCCACCATTCTATAAGCTTTTAATACACTTGTGTAGAACGTGTCATACTTGTCCCGCCATTCTATAGGCTTTTAATACACTTGTGTAGAAAGTGACATACTTGAAACCCCATGATATTGGCTTTTAATACAGTTATGTAGAAATTGAAGTTCTTGTTCCACCATTATATAGGCTTTTAATAGACTTGTGTAGAAGTGACATAATTGTCCCATCATGCTATTGTCTTTTATACAATTATGTAGTAATTGAAATTATTGTCCCACCATGATTAAGGCTTTTAATACACTTGTATAGAAAGAGACATACTTGAAACACCATGTTATTGACTTTTAATACAATTATGTAGAAATAGAAATTCTTTTCGCACCATTCTATAGGCTTTTAATACAATTGTGTAGAAAGTTACATACTTGTCCCACCATGCTATAGGCTTTTAATACAATTATGTAGAAATTGAAATTCTTGTCCTACCATTTATAGGCTTTTAGTATACTTGCCTAGAAAGTGACATACTTGTCCCACCAGGCTATTGGCTTGTAATACAATTATGTAAAAATTGAAATTCTTGTCCTACCATTCTGTAGGCTTTTAATACACTTGTGTAGAAAGGTACATACTTGTCTCACCATTCTATTGGCTTTTAATACAATTATCTAGGAATTGAAATTCTTGTCCTACCATTTTATAGGCTTTTAGTATACTTGCGTAGAAAGTGACATACTTGTCCCACCAGGCTATTGGCTTGTAATACAATTATGTAAAAATTGAAATTCTTGTCCCACCATTCTATAGGCTTTTAATACACTTGTGTAGAAAGTGACAAACTTGTCCCACAATGCTATTGGCTTTAAGTGCACCTGTGTAGAAAGTGACATACTTGAAACACCATGCTATTTGCTTTTAATACAATTATGTAAAAATTGAAGTTCTTGTCCCACCATTCTATAGGCTTTTAATACACTTGTGTAGAAAGTGACATACTTGTCCCACCATTATGTAGGCCTTTAATACACTTGTTTAGAAAGTGAAATACTTGTCCAACCATGCTATTGGCTTTTAATACATTTATGTAGAAATTGAAGTTCTTGTCCCACCATTCTATAGGCTTTTAATACACTTGTGTAGAATGTGACATACTTGTGCCACCTTTCTATTGACTTTTAATATAATAATGAAGAAATTGAAATTCTTGTCCCACCATGCCATTGACATTTAATACACTTGTGTAAAAAGTGACATACTTGTGCCACCATTCTATTGGCTTTTAATATGATAATGAAGAAATTGAAATTCTTGTCCGACCATTCTATATGCTTTCAATACACTTTTGTAGAAAGTGACATACTTGTCTCACCATTCTATTGGCTTTTAATACAATTATGTAGACATTGAAATCCTTGCCCCACCATTAAATAGGCTTTTAATACACTAGTATAGAAAGTGACATACTTGTCCCACCATGCTATTGGCTTTTAGTATACCTGCGTAGAAAGTGACATACTTGTCCCACCAGGCTATTGGCTTTTCATACAATTATGTAGAAATTGAAATCCTTGCACTACCATTATATAGGCTTTTAATACACTTGTGTAGAAAGTGACATACTTGTCCCACCATTCTGTAGGCTTTTAATACACTTGTGTAGAAAGTGATATACTTGTCCCACCATTCTATAGGCTTTTAATACAATTGTGTAGAAAATGACATACTTGTCCCACCATTCTGTAGGCATTTAATACACTTGTGTAGAAATTGAAATTCTTGTCCCACCATGCTATTGGCATTTTATACACTTGTGTTGAAAGTGACATACTTGTGCCACCATTCTATTGGCTTTTAATATAATAATGAAGAAACTGAAATTCTTGTCCGACCATTCTGTAGGCTTTCCATACACTTTTGTAGAAAGTGACATACTTTTCCCACCAGGCTATTGACTTTTAATACTATTATGTAAAAACTGAAATTCTTCTCCCACCATTCTAAAGGCTTTTAATACACTTGTGGAGAAAGTGACATACTTGTCCCACCATGCTTTTGGTTTTTAATACAATTATGTAGGAATTGAAATTCTTGTCCTTTCATTCAATAGGCTTTTAGTATACGTGCGTAGAAAGTGACATACTTGTCCCATCAGGTTATTGGCTTGTAATACAATTATGTAGAAATTGAAATTCTTGTCCAACCATTCTATTGGTTTTTAATACACTTTTGTAGAAAGTGAAATACTTGTCCCAATATTCTATAGGCTTTTAATACACTTGTGTAGAAAGTGACACACTTGTCCCACCATGCTACCGGCTTTTAATACAATTATGACGAAATTGAAATTCTTGTCCCACAATCTATAGGCTTTTAATACACTTGTGTAGAAAGTGACATACTTGTCCCACCATGCTATTTATTGGCTTTTAATACAATTATGTAGAAATTGAAGTTCTTGTCCCACCAATCTATAGGCTTTTAATACACTTGTGTAGAAAGTGACATACTTGTCCCATCATTCTGTAGGCTTTTAATACACTTGTGGAGAAAGTGACATACTTGTCCCACCATGCTTTTGGCTTTTAATACAATTATGTAGGAATTGAAATTCTTGTCCTTCCATTCTGTATGCTTTTAGTATACCTGTGTAGAAAGTAACATACTTGTCCCACCAGGCTATTGGCTTTTAATACAATTATGTAAAAATTGAAATCCTTGCCCCACCATTATAAAGGCTTTTAATACACTTGTGTGGAAAGTGACATACTTGTCCCACCATATTATTGTCTTTAAGTGCACTTGTGTAGAAAGTGACATACTTGAAACACCATGCTATTTGCTTTTAATACAATTATGTAAAAATTGAAGTTCTTGTCCCACCATTCTATAGGCTTTTAATACACTTGTGTAGAAAGTGACATACTTGTCCCACCATTCTGAAGGCTTTTAATACACTTATGTAGAAAGTGACATACTTGTCCCACCATGCTATTGGCTTTTAATAGAATTATGTAGAAATTGAAGTTCTTGTCCCACCATTCTATCGGCTTTTAATACACTTGTGTAGAAAGTGACATACTTGTCCCACCATTCTGTAGGCTTTTAATACACTTGTGTAAAAATTGAAATACTTGTCCCACCATTTTATAGGCTTTTAATACACTTGTGTAGAAAATGACATACTTGTCCCACCATTCTGTAAGCTTTTAATACACTTGTGCAGAAATTGAAATTCTTGTCCCACCATGCTATTGGCATTTAATACACTTGTGTAGAAATTGACATACTTGTCCCACCAGGCTATTGACTTTTAATACAATTATGTAAAATTGAAATTGCTATCCCACCATTCTTAAGGCTTTTAATACACTTGTGGAGAAACTGACATACTTGTCCCACCATGCTTTTGGCTTTTAATACCATTTTGTAGGAATTGTAATTTTTGTCCTTCCATTCTGTAGTCTTTTAGTATACCTGCGTAGAAAGTGACACACTTGTCCCACCAGGCTATTGGCTTTTAATACAATTATGTAGAAATTGAAATCCTTGCCCCCAACATTATATAGGCTTTTAATACACTTGTGTAGAAAGTGACATACTTGTCCCACCATGCTATTGGCTTTAAGTGCACTTGTATAGAAAGTGACATACTTGAAACACCATGCTATTTGCTTTTAATACAATTATGTAAAAATTGAAGTTCTTGTCCCACCATTCTATAGGCTTTTAATTCACTTGTGTGGAAAGTGACATACTTGTCCCACCATTCTGTAGGCTTTTAATACACTTGTTTAGAAAGTGAAATACTTGTCCCACCATGCTATTGGCTTTTAATACATTTATGTAGAAATTGAAGTTCTAGTCCCACCATTCTATATACTTTTAATACATTTGTGTAGAAATTGAAATTCTTGTCCCTCAATCTGTAAGCTTTTAATACACTTATGTAGAAAGTGACATACTTGTCCCACCATGCTATTGGCTTTTAATACAAGTATGTAGAAATTGAAGTTCTTGTCCCACCATTCTATAGGCTTTTAATACACTTGTGTAGAAAGTGACATACTTGTCCCACCATTCTGTAGGCTTTTAATACACTTGTGTAGAAAGTGAAATACTTGTCCCACCATTCTGTAGGCTTATAATACACTTGTGCAGAAATTGAAATTCTTGTCCCACCATGCTATTGGCATTTAATACACTTGTGTTGAAAGTGACATACTTGTGCCACCATTCTATTGGCTTTTAATATAATAATGAAGAAACTGAAATTCTTGTCAGACCATTCTGAAGTCTTTCCATACACTTTTGTAGAAAGTGACATACTTTTCCTACCAGGCTATTGACTTTTAATACTATTATGTAAAAACTGAAATTCTTCTCCCACCATTCTAAAGGCTTTTAATACACTTGTGGAGAAAGTGACATACTTGTCCCACCATGCTTTTGGTTTTTAATACAATTATGTAGGAATTGAAATTCTTGTCCTTTCATTCAATAGGCTTTTAGTATACCTGCGTAGAAAGTGACATACTTGTCCTACCAGGCTATTGGCTTGTAATACAATTATGTAGAAATTGAAATTCCTGTCCAACCATTCTATTGGCTTTTAATACACTTTTGTAGAAAGTGAAATACTTGTCCCAATATTCTTTAGGCTTTTAATACACTTGTGTAGAAAGTGACACACTTGTCCCACCATGCTACCGGCTTTTAATACAATTATAACGAAATTGAAATTGTTGTCCCACAATCTATAGGCTTTTAATACACTTATGTAGAAAGTGACATACTTGTCCAACCATGCTATTGGCTTTTAATACAATTATGTAGAAATTGAAGTTCTTTTCCCACCAATCTATAGGCTTTTAATACACTTGTGTAGAAAGTGACATACTTGTCCCATCATTCTGTAGGCTTTTAATACACTTGTGTAGAAAGTGACATACTTGTCCCACCATTCTGTAGGCTTTTAATACACTTGTGTAGAAAGTGAAATACTTGTCCAAATATTCTATAGGCTATTAATACACTTGTGTAGAATGTGACACAATTGTCCCACCATGCTACCGGCTTTTAATACAATTATGACGAAATTGAAATTCTTGTCCCACAATCTATAGGCTTTTAATACACTTGTGTAGAAAGTGACATACTTGTCCCACCATGCTATTGCCTTTTAATACAATTATGACGAAATTGAATTTCTTGTCCCACAATCTATAGGCTTTTAATACACTTGTGTAGAAAGAGACATACTTGTCCCACCATGCTATTGGCTTTTAATACAATTATGTAGAAATTGAAGTTCTTGTCCCACCAATCTATAGGCTTTTAATACACTTGTGTAGAAAGTGAAATACTTGTCCCATCATTCTGTAGGCTTTTAATACACTTGTGGAGAAAGTGACATACTTATCCCACCATGCTATTGGTTTTTAATACAATTATGTAGAAATTGAAGTTCTTGTCCTCCATTCTGTAGGCTTTTAGTATACCTGCGTAGAAAATGAAATTCTTGTCCCTCAATCTGTAAGCTTTTATTACACTTATGTAGAAAGTGACATACTTGTCCCACCATGCTTTTGGCTTTTAATACAATTATGTAGAAATTGAAATTCTTGTCCTTTCATTCAATAGGCTTTTAGTATACCTGCGTAGAAAGTGACATACTTGTCCCACCATGCTATTGGCTTTTAATACAATTATGTAGAAATTGAAGTTCTTGTCCCACCATTCTATCGGCTTTTAATACACTTGTGTAGAAAGTGACATAATTGTCCCACCATTCTGTAGGCTTTTAATACACTTGTGTAGAAATTAATACTTGTCCCACCATTCTATAGGATTTTAATACACTTGTGTAGAAAATGACATACTTGTCCCACCATTCTGTAAGCTTTTAATACACTTGTGCAGAAATTGAAATTCTTGTCCCACCATGCTATTGGCATTTAATACACTTGTGTAGAAATTGACATAGTGGTCCCACCAGGCTATTGACTTTTAATACAATTATGTAAAATTGAAATTGCTGTCCCACCATTCTTAAGGCTTTTAATACACTTGTGGAGAAACTGACATACTTGTCCCACCATGCTTTAGGCTTTTAATACCATTATGTAGGAATTGTAATTTTTGTCCTTCCATTCTGTAGGCTTTTAGTATACCTGCGTAGAAAGTGACATACTTGTCCCACCAGGCTATTGGCTTTTAATACAATGATGTAGAAATTGAAATCCTTGCCCCCACCATTATATAGGCTTTTAATACACTTGTGTAGAAAGTGACATACTTGTCCCACCATGCTATTGGCTTTAAGTGCACTTATGTAGAAAGTGACATACTTGTCCCACCATGCTATTGGCTTTTAATACAATTATGTAGAAATTGAAATTCTTGTCCTTTCATTCAATAGGCTTTTAGTATACCTGCGTAGAAAGTGACATACTTGTCCCACCAGGCTATTGGCTTGTAATACAATTATGTAGAAATTGAAATCCTTGCCCCACCATTCTGTAGGCTTTTAATACACTTGTGTAGAAATTGAAATTCTTGTCCCACCATGCTATTGGCTTTTAATACACTTGTGCAGAAAGTGACATACTTGTCCCACCAGGCTATTGACTTTTTATACAATTATGTAAAAATTGAAATTCTTGTCCCACCATTCTAAAGGCTTTTAATACACTTGTGGAGAAAAGTGACATACTTGTCCCACCATGCTTTTGTCTTTTAATACAGTTATGTAGGAATTGAAATTCTTGTCCTACCATTCTATAGGCTTTTAGTATACTTGCGTAGAAAGTGACATACTTGTCCCACCAGGCTATTGGCTTGTAATACAATTATGTAGAAATTGAAATTCTTTTCCCACCATTCTATAGACTTTTAATACACATGTGTAGAAAGTGACATACTTGTCTCACCATTCTATTGCCTTTTAATACAATTATGTAGAAATTGAAATCCTTGCCCCACCATTATAAAGGCTTTTATTTCTCTTATGTAGAAAGTGACATACTTGTCCCACCATGCTATTGGCTTTTAGTGCACTTGTGTAGAAAGTGACATACTTAAAACACCATGCTATAGGCTTTAAATACACTTGTGTAGAAAGTGACATACTTGTCCCACCATGCTATTGGCTTTTAATACAATTATGTAGAAATTGAAGTTCTAGTCCCACCATTCTATAGACTTTTAATACACTTGTGTTAAAATTGAAATACTTGTCCCTCAATCTGTAAGCTTTTAATACACTTATGTAGAAAGTGACATACTTGTACCACCATGCTATTGGCTTTTAATACAATTATGTAGATATTGAAGTTCTTGTACCACGATTCTATAGGCTTTTAATACACTTATGTAGAAAGTGACATACTTGTCCCACCATTCTGTAGGCTTTTAATACACTTGTGTAGAAAGTGAAATACTTGTCTCACCATTCTGTAGACTTTTAATACACTTGTGTAGAAAGTGACACACTTGTCCAACCATGCTACCGGCTTTTAATACAATTATGACGAAATTGAAATTCTTGTCCCATAATCTATAGGCTTTTAATACACTTGTGTAGAAAGTGACATACTTGTCCCACCATGCTATTGGCTTTTAATACAATTATGACGAAATTGAAATTCTGGTCCCACAATCTATAGGCTTTTAATACACTTGTGTAGAAAGAGACTTACTTGTCCCACCATGCTATTGGCTTTTAATACAATTATGTAGAAATTGAAGTTCTTGTCCCACCAATCTATAGGCTTTTAATACACGTGTGTAGAAAGTGACAAACTTGTCCCATCATTATGTAGGCTTTTAATACACTTGTGGAGAAAGTGACATACTTGTCCCACCATGCTTTTGGCTTTTAATACAATTATGTAGGAATTGAAATTCTTGTCCTTCCATTTTGTAGGCGTTTAGTATACCTGCGTAGAAAGTGACATACTTGTCCCACCAGGCTATTGGCTTTTAATACAATTATGTAGAAATTGAAATCCTTGCCCCACCATTATATAGGCTTTTAATACACTTGTGTGGAAAGTGACATACTTGTCCCACCATGCTATTGGCTTTAAGTGCACTTGTGTAGAAAGTGACATACTTGAAACACCATGCTATTTGATTTTAATACAATTATGTAAAAATTAAAGTTCTTGTCCCACCATTCTATAGGCTTTTAATACACTTGTGTAGTAAGTGACATACTTGTCCCACCATTCTGTAGGATTTTAATACACTTGTTTAGAAAGTGAAATGCTTGTCCCACCATGCTATTGGCTTTTAATACAATTAGGTAGAAATTGAAGTTCTAGTCCCACCATTCTATATACTTTTAATACACTTGTGTAGAAATTGAAATTCTTGTCCCTCGATCTGTAAGCTTTTATTACACTTATGCAGAAAGTGACATACTTGTCCCACCATGCTATTGGCTTTTAATACAATTATGTAGAAATTGAAATTTTTGTCCCTCGATCTGTAAGCTTTTAATACACTTATGTAGAAAGTGACATACTTGTCCCACCATGCTATTGGCTTTTAATACAATTATGTAGAAATTGAATTTCTTGTCCAACCATTCTATAGGCTTTTAGTGCACTTGTGTACAAAGTGACATACTTGAAACACCATGATATTGGCTTTTTATACAATTATGTAAAAATTGAAGTTCTTGTCCTACCATTCTATAGGCTTTTAATACACTTGTGTAGAAAGTGACATACTTGTCCCACCATTCTGTAGGCTTTTAATACAGTTGTGTAGAAAGTGAAATACTTGTCCCACCATGCTATTGGCTTTTAATACAATTATGTAGAAATTGATGTTCTTGTCCCACCATTCTATAGGCGTTTAATACACTTGTGTAGAAAGTGACATACTTGTCCCACCATTCTGTAGGATTTTAATACTCTTGTGTAGAAAGAGACATACTTGTCCCACCATGCTATTGGCTTTTAGTGCACTTCTGTAGAAAGTGACTTTCTTGTCCAACCATTCTATAGGCTTTTAGTGCACTTGTGTACAAAGTGACATACTTGAAACACCATGATATTGGCTTTTTATACAATTATGTAAAAATTGAAGTTCTTGTCCTACCATTCTATAGGCTTTTAATACACTTGTGTAGAAAGTGACATACTTGTCCCACCATTCTGTAGGCTTTTAATACAGTTGTGTAGAAAGTGAAATACTTGTCCCACCATGCTATTGGCTTTTAATACAATTATGTAGAAATTGATGTTCTTGTCCCACCATTCTATAGGCGTTTAATACACTTGTGTAGAAAGTGACATACTTGTCCCACCATTCTGTAGGATTTTAATACTCTTGTGTAGAAAGAGACATACTTGTCTCACCATGCTATTGGCTTTTAGTGCACTTCTGTAGAAAGTGACATACTTGAAACACCATGCTATTGGCTTTTAATACAATTATGTAGAAATTGAATTCTTGTCCCTTAATCTGTAAGCTTTTAATACACTTATGTAGAAAGTGACATACTTGTCCCACCATGCTTTTGGCATTTTAATACAATTATGTAGAAATTGAAGTTCTTGTCCCACCATTCTATAGGCTTTTAATACACTTGTGTAGAAAGTGACATACTTGTCCCACCATTATTTAGGCTTTTGATACACTTGTGTAGAAAGTGAAATACTTGTCCCAAAATTCTATAGGCTTTTATTACACTTGTGTAGAAAGTGACATACTTGTCCCACCATTCTGTAGGCTTTTAATACCCTTGTGTAGAAATTGAAATTCTTCTCCCACCATGCTATTAGCTTTTAATACACTTATGTAGAAAGTTACATACTTGTGCCACCATTATATTGGCTTTTAATATAATTATGAAGAAATTAAAATTCTTGTCCGACCATTCTGTAGGCTTTCAATACACTTTGTAGAAATTGACATGCTTGTCCCACCAGGCTATTGACTTTTAATACAATTATGTCAAATTGAAATTGCTGTCCCACCATTCTTAAGGCTTTTAATACACTTGTGGAGAAACTGACATACTTGTCCCATCATGCTTTTGGCTTGTAATACAATTATGTTGAAATTGAAATTCTTGTCCAACCATTCTATTGGCTTTTAATACACTTGTTTAGAAAGCGACATACTTGTCCCACCATTCTGTAGGCTTTTAATACACTTGTGTAGAAAGTGAAATAATTGTCCCAATATTTTATAGGCTTTTAATACACTTGTGTAGAATGTGACACACTTGTCCCACAATGCTACCGGCTTTTAATACAATTATGACGAAATTGAAATTCTTGTCCCACAATCTATAGGCTTTTAATACACTTGTGTAGAAAGTGACGTACTTGTCCCAGCATGCTATTGGCTTTTAATACAATTATGACGAAATTGAAATTCTTGTCCCACAATCTATAGGCTTTTAATACACTTGTGTAGAAAGAGACATACTTGTCCCACCATGCTATTGGCTTTTAATACAATTATGTAGAAATTAAAGTTCTTGTCCCACCAATCTATAGGCTATTAATACACTTGTGTAGAAAGTGACATACTTGTACCATCATTCTGTAGGCTTTTAATACACTTGTGGAGGAAGTGACATACTTGTCCCACCATGCTTTTGGCTTTTAATACAATTATGTAGGAATTGAAATTCTTGTCCTTTCATTCAATAGGCTTTAGTATACCTGCGTAGAAAGTGACATACTTGTCCCACCAGGCTATTGGCTTGTAATACAATTATGTAGAAATTGAAATTCATGTCCAACCATTCTATAGGCTTTTAGTGCACTTCTGTAGAAAGTGACATACTTGAAACACCATGCTATTGGCTTTTAATACAATTATGTAGAAATTGAAATTCTTGTCCCTTAATCTGTAAGCTTTTAATACACTTATGTAGAAAGTGACATACTTGTCCCACCATGCTTTTGGCATTTTAATACAATTATGTAGAAATTGAAGTTCTTGTCCCACCATTCTATAGGCTTTTAATACACTTGTGTAGAAAGTGACATACTTGTCCCACCATTATTTAGGCTTTTGATACACTTGTGTAGAAAGTGAAATACTTGTCTCAAAATTCTATAGGCTTTTATTACACTTGTGTAGAAAGTGACATACTTGTCCCACCATTCTGTAGGCTTTTAATACACTTGTGTAGAAATTGAAATTCTTCTCCCACCATGCTATTAGCTTTTAATACACTTATGTAGAAAGTTACATACTTGTGCCACCATTATATTGGCTTTTAATATAATTATGAAGAAATTAAAATTCTTGTCCGACCATTCTGTAGGCTTTCAATACACTTTGTAGAAATTGACATGCTTGTCCCACCAGGCTATTGACTTTTAATACAATTATGTCAAATTGAAATTGCTGTCCCACCATTCTTAAGGCTTTTAATACACTTGTGGAGAAACTGACATACTTGTCCCATCATGCTTTTGGCTTGTAATACAATTATGTTGAAATTGAAATTCTTGTCCAACCATTCTATTGGCTTTTAATACACTTGTGTAGAAAGTGACATACTTGTCCCACCATTCTGTAGGCTTTTAATACACTTGTGTAGAAAGTGAAATAATTGTCCCAATATTTTATAGGCTTTTAATACACTTGTGTAGAATGTGAAACACTTGTCCCACAATGCTACCGGCTTTTAATACAATTATGACGAAATTGAAATTCTTGTCCCACAATCTATAGGCTTTTAATACACTTGTGTAGAAAGTGACGTACTTGTCCCAGCATGCTATTGGCTTTTAATACAATTATGACGAAATTGAAATTCTTGTCCCACAATCTATAGGCTTTTAATACACTTGTGTAGAAAGAGACATACTTGTCCCACCATGCTATAGGCTTTTAATACAATTATGTAGAAATTAAAGTTCTTGTCCCACCAATCTATAGGCTATTAATACACTTGTGTAGAAAGTGACATACTTGTACCATCATTCTGTAGGCTTTTAATACACTTGTGTAGAAAGTGACATACTTGTCCCACCATTCGGTAGGCTTTTAGTATACTTGCGTAGAAAGTGACATACTTGTCCCACCAGGCTATTGGCTTTTAATACAATTATGTAGAAATTGAAATCCTTGCACCACCATTATATAGGCTTTTAATACACTTGTGTGGAAAGTGACATACTTGTCCCACCATGCTATTGGCTTTAAATGCACTTGTGTAGAAAGTGACATACTTGAAACACCATGCTATTTGCATTTAATACAATTATGTAAAAATTGAAGTTCTTGTCCCACCATTCTATAGGCTTTTAATACACTTGTGTAGAAAGTGACATACTTGTCCCACCATTCTGTAGGATTTTAATACACTTGTTTAGAAAGTGAAATACTTGTTCCACCATGCTATTGGCTTTTAATACAATTATGTAGAAATTGAAGTTCTAGTCCCACCATTCTATATACTTTTAATACACTTGTGTAGAAATTGAAATTCTTGTCCCTCATTCTGTAAGCTTTTATTACACTTATGTAGAAAGTGACATACTTGTCCCACCATGCTATTGGCTTTTAATACAATTATGTAGAAATTGAAATTCTTGTCCTTTCATTCAATAGGCTTTAGTATACCTGCGTAGAAAGTGACATACTTGTCCCACCATGCTATTGGCTTGTAATACAATTATGTAGAAATTGAAATTCATGTCCAACCATTCTATAGGCTTTTAGTGCCCTTCTGTAGAAAGTGACTTACTTGAAACACCATGCTACTGGCTTTTAATACAATTATGTAGAAATTGAAATCCTTGCCCCACCATTATATAGGCTTTTAATACACTTGTGTAGAAAGTGACATACTTGTCCCACCATGCTATTGGCTTTTAGTGCACTTGTGTAGAAAGTGACATACTTGAAACACCATGATATTGGCTTTTAATACAATTATGTAAAAATTGAAGTTCTTGTCCCATCATTCTATAGGCTTTTAATACACTTGTGTAGAAAGTGACATACTTGTCCCACCATTCTGTAGGCTTTTAATACACTTGTGTAGAAAGTGAAATACTTGTCCCACCATGCTATTGGCTTTTAATACAATTATGTAGTAATTGAAGTTCTAGTCCCACCATTCTATAGACTTTTAATAGACTTGTGTAGAAATTGAAATACTTGTCCCTCATTCTGTAAGCTTTTAATACACTTATGTAGAAAGTGAAATACTTGTCCCACCATGCTATTGGCTTTAATACAATTATGTAGAAATTGAAGTTCTTGTCCCACCATTCTATAGGCTTTTAATACACTTGTGTAGAAAGTGAACTACTTGTCCCACCATTCTGTAGGCTTTTAATACACTTGTGTAGAAAGTGAAATACTTGTCCCACCATAATATAGGCTTTGAATACTCTTGTGTAGAAAGTGATACACTTGTCCCACCATGCTACCGGCTTCTAATACAATTATGACGAAATTGAAATTCTTGTCCCACAATCTATAGGCTTTTAATACACTTGTGTAGAAAGTGACATACTTGTCCCACCTTGAATTTGGCTTTAAATACAGTTATGTAGAAATTGATGTTCTTGTCCCACTCTTCTATAGGCTTTAATACACTTGTGTAGAAAGTGACATACATGTCCCACCATTCTGTAGACTTTTAATACACTTGTGTAGAAATTGAAATTCTTGTCCCACCATGCTATTGGCTTTTAATACACTTGTGCAGAAAGTGACATACTTGTGCCACCATTTTATTGGCTTTTAATATAATAATGAAGAAATTGAAATTCTTGTCCGACCATTTTATAGGCTTTCAATACACTTTTGTAGAAAGTGACATACTAGTCCCACCAGGCTATTAGCTTTTTATACAATTATGTAAAAATTGAAATTCTTGTCCCACCATTCTAAAGGCTTTTGATACACTTGTGGAGAAAAGTGACATACTTGTCCCACCATGCTTTTGGCTTTTAATACAATTAGGTAGGAATTGAAATTCTTGTCCTAACATTCTATAGGCTTTTAGTATACTTGCGTAGAAAGTGACATACTTGTCCCACCAGGCTATTGGCTTGTAATACAATTATGTAGAAATTGAAATTCTTTTCCCACCATTCTATAGACTTTTAATACACATGTGTAGAAAGTGACATACTTGTCTCACCATTCTATTGCCTTTTAATACAATAATGTAGAAATTGAAATCCTTGCCCCACCATTATATAGGCTTTTAATACACTTATGTAGAAAGTGACATACTTGTCCCACCATGCATTTGGCTTTTAGTGCACTTGTGTATAAAGTGACATACTTGAAACACCATGCTATAGGCTTTTAATACAATTATGTAAAAACTGAAATTCTTGTCCCACCATTCTATAGGCTTTTAATACACTTGTGTAGAAAGGGACATACTTGTCCCACCATGCTATTGGCTTTTAATACAATTATGTAGAAATTGAAATTCTTGTCCCACCATTGTATAGGCTTTTAATACTATTGTGTAGAAAGAGACATACTTGTCCCACCATGCTATTGGCTTTTAGTGCACTTCAGTAGAAAGTGACATACTTGAAACACCATGCTATTGGCTTTCAATACAATTATCTAAAAATTGAAGTTCTTGTCCCACCATTCTATAGGCTTTTAATACACTTGTGTAGAAAGTGACATACTTGTCCCACCATGCTTTTGGCTTTTAATATAATTATGTAGGAATTGAAATTCTTGTCCCACCATTCTATAGGCTTTTAGTATACTGGCGTAGAAAGTGACATACTTGTCCCACCAGGCTATTGGCTTGTAATACAATTATGTAGAAATTGAAATTCTTGTCCACCATTCTATAGACTTTAAATACACATGTGTAGAAAGTGACATACTTGTCTCACCATTCTATTGGCTTTTACTACAATTATGTAGAAATTGAAATCCTGCCCCACCATTATATAGGCTTTTAATACACTTGTGTAGAAAGTGACATACTTGTCCCACCATGCATTTGGCTTTTAGTGCACTTGTTTAGAAAGTGACATACTTGAAACACCATGATATAGGCTTTTAATACAATTATGTAACAATTGAAATTCTTTTCCCACCATTCTATAGGCTTTTAATAGACTTTTGCAGAAAGTGACATACTTGTCCCACCATACTATAGGCGCTTAATACACTTGTGTAAAAAGTGACATACTTGTCCCAACATGCTATTGGCTTTTAATACAATTATGTAGAAATTGAAGTTCTAGTCCCTGCATTCTATAGACTTTTAATAGACTTGTGTAGAAAGTGACATACTTGTCCCAACATTCTATAGGCTTTTAATACACTTGTGTAGAAAGTTACATACTTGTCCCACCATGCTATTGGCTTTTAATACAATTATGTAGAAATTGAATTTCATGTCCCACCATTGTATAGGCTTTTAATACTCTTGTGTAGAAAGAGACATACTTGTCCCACCATGCTATAGGCTTTTAATACAATTATGTAAAAATTGAAATTTTTGTCCCACCATTCTATAGGCTCTAGTACACTTGTGTAGAAAGTGACAAACTTGTCCCACCATGCTATTCGCTTTTAATAGAGTTATGTAAAAACTGAAACTCTTGTCCGACCATTATAAAAGCTTTTAATACACTTGTGTAGAAAGTGACATACTTGTTCCACCATGCTACTGGCTTTTAATGCAATTATGTAGAAATTGAAATTCTTGTCCGACAATCTATAGGCTTTTAATACACTTATGTAGATAGTGACATACTTGTCCCACCATGCTATTGACTTTTAATACAATTATGTAGAAAGTGACATACTTGACCCACCATGCTATTGTCTTTTAAAATAATTATGTAGATATTGAAGTTCTCGTCCCATCACTCTATAGGTTTTTAATACACTTGTGTTAAAAGTGACATACTTTCCCACCATGCTATTGGCTTTTAATACAATTATGTAGAAATCGAAATTCTTTTCCCATCATTGTATAGTCTTTTAATACACTTGTGTAGAAAGAGACATACTTGTCCTACCAGGCTATTGGCTTTTAATACAGTTATGTAAAAAATGAAATTCTTGTCCAACCATTTTATAGGCTTTTAGTACAATTGTATAGAACATGACAGTCTTGTCCAACCATTTTATAAGTTTTTAATACAATTGTATAGAACATGACAGTCTTGTCCCACCATTCTATATGTTTTTTATTACAATTGTATAGAACAAGACAGTCTTGTCCAACCATTCTATAGGTTTTTATTACAATTGTATAGAACATGACAGTCTTGTCCAACCCTTCTATAAGTTTTTATTATGATTGTATAGAACATGACAGTCTTGTCCAACCATTCTATAGGTTTTTATTACAATTGTATAGAACATGACAGTCTTGTCCCACCATTCTATAGGTTTTTATTACAATTGTATAGAACATGACAGTCTTGTCCTACCATTCTATAGGTTTTTATTACAATTGTATAGAACATGACAGTCTTGTCCCACCATTCTATAGGTTTTTATTACAATTGTATAGAATATGACAGTCTTGTCCAACCATCCTACAGACTTTTAATACTCATGAAAAAAAGAAAGTAAGAGTCTTGAACCACGATTATATAGGCTTTTAATACACCTGTGTAGAATGTGACAGCCTTGTCCAACCATTGCATATTCTTTTAATAGACTTGTATAGAAAGTGACAGTCTTTTCAAACCTTTCTATAGACTTTCAATACACTTGTATAGAAAGTGACAGTCCTTTCTCACATTTTTACAGGCTTTCAATACACTTGTATATACAGTGACAGTATTATCCCTTATATAGAGTCTTGTCCCATGATTCTATAGGCCTTCAATACAATTGTGTTGAAAGTGACAGTCGTGTTCCACCATCTATTGACTTTTAATACACTTGTATAGAATGTGACAGTCTAAAGGATTTTAATACACTTGTATAGCTTGTGACAGTCTTGTCCCACCATTCTATAGGCTTTTTAATACAGTTGTATAGAAGGTGACGGTCTTGACCCACCATTCCATAGGCTTTTAATACATTTGTATAGAAACTGACAATCTTGTCGCACTATTCTGCAGACATTCAATACATTTGTATATAAACTGACTGTCTTGTCCAAACATTATACATGCTTTTATTACACTTGTATAGAAAGTGACAGTTGAGTCTCACCGGTACATGCTCTACATGCTTTTAAAGAACTTAGATAGAAATCGACAATCTTGTCTGACCTTTCATTTAATACACTTGCATAGACTGTTTTTTCCCACCATTCTATAAGGTTTTAATACAATTATACAGAAAGGAATAGTCTTGACCAAGCATTATATTGACTTTTAATACAATTGTATAGAGAGTGACAGTTTTTTCCCACCATTCTATAGGCTTTTAATAACATTGTATAGAAAGTACCAGTCTTCACCCACCATTATATAGCCTTTTGTATTGAAAGTGACAGTCCTGACCCACCATTTTATAGGCTTTTAATACAATTGTATTGAAAGTGACAGTCTTATCCCAACATTCGTCGGCGTCGGCGTCCCACATCAAGGTTTGCGTGTAAGCTGTGTTTACAAGTCTATGTCTCTTACATTTCTTATCCTAGGACAACCAAATTTGCCCATTTGCTATCTTATAGCATTATCGTAATCACTGCATAAGCAATTTTGGTTTCTGTAACCTATGAGCTCCCATGGAACCCAAATTCTGAGAGCCCATAAAATGTGCCCATTTCACATAAAAAATTGCGTGTAAGCTGTGTTTATAAATCTATATCTCTTACATTTCTTATCCTAGCACAACTAAATTTGGCCATGAGCTTCCTTATAGCATTATCTTAAGGACTGCTTAAGTAATTTTGGTTTCTGAACCCTTGGGTACCCATGGACCCCAAATTGTGTTAGCCCTTAAAATGTGTCAATTTCACATCAAATTGTGCGTGTAAGCTGTGTTTACAGGTCTATATATATCTCTTACATTTCTTGTCCTAGCTCTACTAAATTTGGGAATTGGTTTGCTTATAGTATGTTGTAAAGGATTGCATAAGTAATTTTGTCTTCTGCAAATTCTGGGCTCCTATTCAACCCAAATTGTGATGGCCCATAAAATTTACAATAAAGGCAGATCTAGGTTTGCGAGTAAGCTATTGTATATATCTATAATTTTGGTTTGGGATTTTTTATAGCATTATGCATCTTATTCAAACTTCACCCATATTGGGGCATGGGCTCCCAACTCCCTGAACCGGGTCCACCCCTCACCCCCACCCCAAATCCCGTATTTTCCTTTTTTTTTTTTTTTTTACATATTTCTGTTTTATTTTAATCAATTCTTACACATATAGCTATGTTGCCCCCTCCCACACCACAACACGCCCCCACCCCTCCCCGCCTCCCCACTCGATTTTTTTTTTTTTTTTTTACATATTTCTGAGTTGTTTTGGTCAATTCTTACACATATAATGATGTTGCCCCCCCCCCCCCCCTCTCCCACCCGCCCCGCCTTCCCATCCGCCACCTCGCTCACCCCACACTTGAAACTGTATTTTTTTTTTTTACACATTTTTGTTTTGTTTTGGTCAATTCAGACACATATAACTATAGCTATGTTGCTCCCCACCCGCCCCGCCATCCCATCCCCACCTCCCCCACTCCCTGCCCCACACTCGAAACTCGTTTTTTTTTTTTACATATTTCTGTGTTGTTTTGGTCAACACATATAGCTATGTTGCACCACCCCCACCCCCACCCACACACACTCGAAACTTTTTTTTTTTTTTTACATATTTCTGTGTTGTTTTGATCAATTCTTACGCATATAGCTATGTTGCCCTTCCCACACCCCCTTCCCCCACTTGAAACTGTATTATTATTATTTATTGTTTGACATATTTCTGTGTTTTTTGGTCATTGTTACAGCTATGTTGCCCTCCAACTCCCCTGCTCTGCCCTGCCTTCCTATCCCCCACCTTCCCCACCTCCCATACTCGAAACTCGAATTTTTTTATTATTATTATTTTTTTTTTTTACATATTTCTGTGTTTTGGTCAGTTCTTACACATATAGCTATGTTGCTCCACCAAACCTCTAAAAATCTAATTTTTTATTTATTATTTATTTTTTACATATTTTTGTGTTGTTTTGGTTATTCCCCCCTCCCCCACTCGAAACTCATTTTTTTTTACATATATCTGTGTTGTTTTGGTAAATTTGTAAATTTGTCAACCCTTTTGTGTTTGTGATGTCGTTTGCATTTTTCATTACTTTTGCCTTTTCGTTTGTCTGTTTGCGTGTTTGTTTTTGTGTTTTGTGGTTGACTGTCGTCCTTGAATGCTTCTTTCCCTGTCCGATATTTTTACCCTTTTTTAATACACTTGTGTAGAAAGTAACATACTTGTCCCACCATGCTATTGGCTTTTAATACAATTATGTAGAAATTGAAATTCTTGTCCCACTATATTATAGGCTTTTAATATACTTGTGTAGAAAACGACATACTTGTCCCAACATGCTATTGGCTTTTAATACTATTATGTAGAAAATGAAATTCCCTGTCCGATATTTTTATCCTTCTTTGTACACATGTAGCTATGTTACCCCCACACACCCTCTCCTATTCATCCCCCACCCCATCATCACCACCCAAATGTATTTTTTTTGGTTTTCTTACATATGTCTGTCTGGTTTTGTTTTATCAAATCTACACCTATATAAATGATGATTGTTTTCATTTTATCTTCCATTATTTGGGTATTAAAATTTTAATTTGAACGCAATAATTTATATATAAAACAGTTTAGATTAATTTCAGATTCACAGATGAAATATCAATAAAAAAAATTGCCACATATCCCCTCCTTCTCCGAGTTGCCTTTAGACCACAAATTTCTTTAAAATGACAGCAATTTTGGATAAAAACCGATAAATAAAAAAATAAAATTTCACACCCTGTCCCAAATTTTACTATAAGATTCTAACAATAATTTTATATCAGCCCGCGTTTCTATACCCGCCATGCCCCAACCCCACCCCATTGTTTTAGCCATGTTTTCAGATAGTATATACTGGCTATATAATTTTTTCTATGAAAAATCGAATAGTCGAACTGCGCTATTCTCCGACAGTTCTTGTTTATAAAGCGACAGTCTTGACCCACCATTCTATAGGCTTTTAATACAATTGTCCAGATGGTGACGGACTTGACCCAACATTCCATACGCTTTTAATACACTTGTATAGAAATTGAAGTCTTGTTCCACCATTCTAGTGTCTTTCAATACATTTGTATATAAATTGACAGTCTTGATTTTAATACACTTGTACACAACATCCTACAGGCTTTTAATACACTTGTATACAAAGTGAAAGTCTCGACCCACCATTCTATAGGCTTTTAATACAACTGTATAGAAAGTGACAGTCTTGTCCCAACATTCTACATACTTTTGATACATTTGTATGGAAAGTGACAGTTTGCCCAAATTCTACACGCGTTTAATACATTTGTATAGAAATTGACAGTCTTGTCCCAACATTCTAAATGCTTTTAATACATTTGTATAGAAAGTGACAGTTTGCCCAAATTCTACATGCGTTTAATACATTTGTATAGAAATTGACAGTCTTGTCCCAACATTCTAAATGCTTTTAATACACTTGTATAGAATGTGACAGTCCTGTCCAACCATTCTATAGCCTGCTATTACAGTTCTGTAGAAAGTGACAGTCTTGACCCTCCATTCTATAGGCTTTTAATACAATTGTGTAGAAAGTGACAGTCATCTACCACCATTCTATAGGCTTTTAATACAGTTTTATAAAAAGTGACAGTCTTGACCCACAACTCTAAATGCTTTTAATACAATTGTATAAAAATTGACAGTCTTGTCCCAACATTCTACATGCTTTTAATACACTTGTATATAAAGTGACAGTCTGGTCTGACCATTCGTAAGAATACTAATACAATTGTATAGAAAGTGACAGTCTTGACCCACACTTCTATAAGCATTTACTACACTTGTATAGAATGTGACAGTCCTGTCCAACGATTCTATAGCCTGTAACTACAGTTGTGTAGAAAGTGACAGTCTTGACCCTCCATTCTATAGTTTTTTAGTACAATTGTATAGAACGTGGAAGTATTGACCCACCATTCTGTAGGCTTTTAATACAATTATATAGAAAGTGACAGTCTTGTCCCACCATTCTATAGGCTTTTAGTACAATTGGATAGAAAGTGACAGTCCTGTCCCTCCATTCTACATTAATTTAATACACTTGTGTTGTAAGTGAAGTCTTTTCCCACCATTCTACAGGATTTTGATACATTTGTATAGCAATTGACAGTATTGTCCCACAATTATGTAGACTTTTAATACATTCGCATAGAAAGTGACAGTCTTGTCCCACCATTCTACATTGTTTTAATACAATTGTATAGAAAATGACCATCTTGACCAACCATTCTATAGGCTTTTGATACACATGTATAGAAAGTGACAGTCTTGTCCCACCATTCTACGGGCATTTAATAAATTTGTATAGAAAGTGACAGTTTTGACCCACCATTATATAGGCGTTTAATACACTTGTTTAGAAAGTAAAATTCGTGTCGCACGATTCTATTTGATTTTAATACACGTGTGTAGAATGTGACAGATTTGTCCCACCATTATATATGCTTTTAATACACTTGTATAGAATGCGGAAGTATTGTCCCACCATTCTATAGGCTTTTGATACACTTTGATATAAAGTGTCACTCTTGACTCACCATTATATAGGCTGTTAATACACATGTGTAGAATGTGACAGTATTGTCCAACCATTCTATCGACTTTTAATACACTTGTGTAGAAAGGCTTTCAATATATGTGTACTGAAGGTGACTGTTGTGTGCCACCATTCTATACGCTTTTAAAACACATGAAAAAGAAAGTGACAGACTGTTCCCACCATTCTATTCTGTAGGCTTTTAATACACTTGTATGGAAAGGGACAGTCTTGCCCCAGCTTTCTATAGGCTTTTAATATATTTGTATTGAGGAGACAGTTGTGTCCCACCATTCTATAAGCATTCAGTGCAATTGCAACCATTTTGTAGGCTGCTGTAAAACGTCTCCCCGCGCTTGCAGTCTGTACTGTTTTTCATTCGATCTTTGGAGATCGCTGGGTCCGATACTTATATTTAGTTATCGGTGGTACATTTTCAATTTCTTTTGTTTTCTTACTTTATTTTTGATTCGGTGGTACCACTACTCCGACCGATAAAAGGCTCTGGGTATTGTTTGACCACTTATAGGATATGTTGTCTGCTTTTTAATTTAGTCTTTTGGCTGTTACTTGTGATACGCAAGCTTCATAACCGCTGCTCCCAACTAAATTCCATTATGTTTATTTCGCTCTTCGGGGCACTAGATTTTATTAGATACTGGGACCATACGCCGTACGACATGGGGAAGCAATTAACTCCATGTCCACCGCCGTATGCATGCCATCTTCGGGATGGTTAAAATTGTGTATTATTGGTTTTATGAATATTGAGTTCTGCTCAACCCGGAGCTAGAGGGCGTGAGCGGTGGCTAGCATATTTCACTACCGCTCATGAACAGTCTCAATCAAACCGAGACTGCAATATTTCGTATGTGTCGTGCTCGGCCGTTTCCAAAGGTCCATTATTATACTCCTTTTCATACACTTGTAATGCAAGTGACTGTTAGTTACCACTGCTCTATAGGCTTTTATTGCCATTGTGTAGAAAGTGACAGTCATGTCCAACAATAAAGCAGATTTTTAATAAACTTGTACAGAAAGTAACAGTATTGTCCCACGAATCTACTGGCATTTACATACTTTTGTGTAGAATGTGACAGTCTTGACCCACCATTCTATATCCTTTTAATACAATTATAAAAAAGAGACATTCTTGTCCGACCATTTTATAGGCTTTTATTAGACTTGTATAGAAAGTCTTGTCCCAACATTCTACAGGCCTTTTAGACACTATAGTCCCACCAATATATATGCGTGAATAGAAAATGACTGTATTGTTTCACCATTTTGCAGGTTTTTCATCCATTTTTATAGAAAGTGACAGACTTGTCCCACCATTCTATAGGTTCTTTATACACTTGCATAGAAAGTGGCAGTATTATCCCAGCAGTTCTATAGGCTTTTAATACAATTGTATAGAAAGAGACCATCTTGTCCCACCATTATACGGGCATTTCAACAAATTGTATAGAAAATGACAGTATGGACTCACCATTATATAGGCATTTAATACACTTGTTTAGAAGGCAACATTCTTGTCCCACCATTCTATATGATTTTAATACACTTGTATAGAATGCGAAATTGGCTATTGGCTTTTAATACACTTGTGTAGAAAGTGACATACTTGTCCCACCATGATATTGGCTTTTAATTCACTTGTGTAGAAAGTTACATACTTGTACCACCATGATATTGGCTTTTAATTCACTTGTGTAGAAAGTGACATACCTGTCCCACCATGTTATTGCCTTTTAATACACTTGTGTAGAAATTGAAATTCTTGTCCCACCATTCTATAGGCTTTTAATAGGCTTTTAATACACTTGTGCAGTAAGTGACTTACTAGTCCCACCATTATTTAGGCTTTTAATACACTTGTGTAGAAAGTGACATACTTGTCCCACCATGCTATTGGCTTTTAATACACTTGTGTAGAAAGTGACATACTTGTCCCACCATTCTTTAGGCTTTTAATACACGTGTGTAGAAAGTACCATACTTGTCCCACCATGCTATTGGCGTTTAATACAATTATGTAGAAATTGAAATTCTTGTCCCACTATTCTATAGGCTTTTAATATACTTGTGTAGAAAACGACATACTTGTCCCAACATGCTATTGGCTTTTAATACACTTGTGTAGAAAGTGACATACTTGTCCGACCATTCTTTAGGCTTTTAATACACTTGTGTAGAAAGTAACATACTTGTCCCACCATGCTATTGGCTTTTAATACAATTATGTAGAAATTGAAATTCTTGTCCCACTATTCTATAGTCTTTTAATAGGCTTTTAATATACTTGTGTAGTAAGTGACATACTAGTCCCACCCTTATTTAGGCTTTAATACACTTGTGTAGAAAGTGACATACTTGTCCCACCATTCTTTAGGCTTTTAAAGTCTCCCCGTACATCCAATCAATATTGTCATTTTACATCCTTTTAAATCAGCTGTTAATGGTAGATTGTTTAATGTATGTCTAGCTTCAAATGTTGATTGACGTACTACTCACGTCATTTATGTTCTGACTTGAAATGCACCACTTTGCGGTATACAATATGTTGGACAAACAGGTCGATCCTTAAAAGTTTGATTTTGTGAACACAAATATAATGCAAGTAATCCTAAAAAGTTAAAAAATTACGTGTACCAACACTTTCGTCAGTCAGGTCATAATTTTAATTACGTAACTGTTCAACCAGTTGAATATTTATTTTTTGATAATGATGCTACTAAAAGCTTCAAAATAAAAGCTAGACACATTGCAGAACTTAGGTGGATGAAAAACTTACAGACACCTTATCCACTCGGCCTTAATGACAATATTTATCAAGAAGGAAATATTTCTAAAGATCCTAATATTGACATTTTGTCTATATTTTCTATTCGAAAGCGTAAATCTAGGTCTCATGGTCTTAGGCGTAATGGTAAAATCAAACGTAAATCGCGTGTAATTATTTCTGCCGCTGATTTACATACTATTTTTAAACCGTCTGGAAAGCACTCTATGCTTTTACGGCTTACATCTTTGTCTATGTCTTCACTAAAGTTGATCGACGAGGAAGCCGACACAATTTTCATTCGTACAGATCCCTTGTATAACACTGCTTCCATAGTTCAAAGCTACACATAACATGTTCTCCGACCCCATATTGACAAGGAGTCTGATCACGTCAGGCATTTTCTAAAACTACTATATATTAATAAAGGTATTGATTTCATTGACATGCCTAGTATTTTTCGGGATACTCGTGTAGTTGATTCTATCCCAAAATATTTCAAAAATTCCGAAAGTCCTGTAATTTGTTATAAGTATAAAAAGCCTATTAGAAATATTATTTTCAACTACAACAAAATAGTTTCTGACCTTAATATAGTACTTAATACTCCTAAGGAATGTGAATGCAACACATCAAAATTTTGCTATGCTCCAGCAGGTCTTGTCATCACTGGTAATTTTGATATTGTTGATAAACGTATTCGGCATTTGTTTTCGAAAGGTCCTAAATATAGATTACCTTCAACTATTGATTTTAATGCCTGTCGTGCCCAGATCGCCCACTCCATTGAAGATTTTAGTATAAAATGGTGTCGTAGAGAACATGCGGACCCAAACTCGCTTTCTACTTGGAAAAAGTCTATTCTTAAAATTACAGATACACGTATTAACTTTTATAATGCTAACCCCTCTTTACTACCTCCGAGACCTAGGTTTTCCTTTCGTAATCTAAAATTGGGAATTCAGGAATTTCATAATAAATTTGTTTTAGTTCCTGCAGATAAAGCAGCTAATAAAGTAATTATTGTTTGACGCCTATATTACGTCAATGTTTTATCTCTGGAACTCGGCAGCACCAATTCGTATACTCCAGTTAATTCTACTGAGGATGATGTTGTTTCCGCACATATCACTCGGTGCACTACTTTCAAGGCTGGTGTAAGCGATACGCAAAATAAACTGCCTACCATGTACTGGATTCCTAAATTACATAAAACTCCGTATAAGGCTCGCTTTATTTCTAATTCTAGTGCCTGCACGACAACAAACATCTCCAAACTTTTAACTTCTTGTCTTACTGCCGTTAAAGATCACGTTAAACTATATTGTGATAAAACTTATGAAAACTCTGGGATTAATTTATTTTGGTCTATGAAAAATTCAGGAGACGTTCTTGATAAAATTTTCAGTAAAGGTCAAGTTTTATCATTAAGTACTTATGACTTCTCTACACTATATACAACCTTACCACATCATCTTATTAAAGACAAGCTAATTTATCTTATTCAAAAAACATTCGTTAGAGAAAATACTACATTTTTGGCATGTAAAAATATTAAAGCGTTTTTCACTAACGGCAGTTTAGACAATTATACTATGTGGACTTGCTATGAAGTTTGTGAAGCACTCATCTTCTTATTAGATAATATTTTCGTCAGGTATGGTACCACCGTTTATAGACAAATTGTTGGTATCCCTATGGGTACGAACTGTGCACCACTTGTCGCAGATTTGTCTTATTTTGCTATGAAAGGGATTTCATGTTGAGTCTTTCACCAGATACCCAGGCAGATGTTATTGAAGCTTTTAATGACACCTTTCGGTATCTGGATGACATACTGAACATTGACAATCCTTTCTTTCCAACTATGGTTCATAATATTTATCCTAAAGAACTTTGGCTTAATAAAGAAAATATATCTGATAATAACTCATCTTTTCTTGATTTAGATCTCTCGACTGAAAATGGTAAAATAATTAGCAAAATCTATGACAAGAGAGATGATTTTAATTTTGACATTGTTAATTATCCCCACTTGGATGGGGATGTTCCCCGAGCAACTTCTTATGGGGTGTATCTGTCTCAACTTATTCGTTTTTCTAGAGCTTGTACTCGAGTTGAGGACTTTAATATTCGTAATCTTTGTATAACTAAAACGTTACTCAATCAGGGTTACCGTTACCATAAACTTCGTAAAACCTTTGCAACATTTTATTATCGTAACCCTGATCTTCTTTCCAAATATAAATGTAATTTAAGGACTCTTCTGCGACAAGGACTATCACAACCTGACTTCTATGGTGATGTGATTTATAAACTTCGTAAGATTCTTGGTCATGATCACTTTCATACTATCTTTGTTAAACTTGTTAAAAAGTTTATCAAAAGAGGTTATGACCCTATCATTTTGCAACGTACTGCATGCTTGGTGGTGGACCCTTTTACAGTTCGCCACTATGATTGATGCTGCCTTGTTGGTTAGAGTTTAGATCATGGCGAGGTTTCTTTATTTACACTGTCCTGTTTTAATGGGATAACAGTAGGGTAAGTGTGAGGTTTGGCGCACCCTAGAACCGGTTTAAACCCCGAGTGGCCTACTTTGCCACTGACCTTTCCAAGGCGGTAGCCCTATTGTCAACCCTTTTGTGTTTGTGATGTCGTTTGCATTTTTTATTACTTTCGTCTTTTCGTTTGTCTGTTTGCGTGTTTGTTTTTGTGTTTTGTGGTTGACTGTCGTCCTTGAATGCTGCTTTCCCTGTCCGATATTTTTACCCTTTTTTAATACACTTGTGTAGAAAGTAACATACTTGTCCCACCATGCTATTGGCTTTTAATAAAATTATGTAGAAATTGAAATTCTTGTCCCACTATTCTATAGGCTTTTAATTGTGCGATGACCGGACAGGCTATGGACCCTATGATGACGCCTACATAAAGCCCATTGGGACAGTGGCGTTTGATGTTTGTCCATGTTCTTTCTTGTCGTGCCCTTAATGGTGTATTCTCTTACTGCTCTGGCTTCTGCCAAGTCATTGAGTACCTTCATTGTGGCTTTCTAGGCTATTGTTTTTTTGTATTATATTTACACGAGCATATTTGTGTTTTACTTATATTGCCTATTGATGCTGCCTTGTTGGTTAGAGTTTAGATCATGGCGGGGATTTCTTTATTTACACTGTCCTGTTTTAATGGGATGACAGTAGGGTAAGTGTGAGGTTTGGTGCACCCTAGAACCGGTTTAAACCCCGAGTGGCCTACTTTGCCACTGACCTTTCCAAGGCGGTAGCCCTTATGTCAACCCTTTTGTGTTTGTGATGTCGTTTGCATTTTTTATTACTTTCGTCTTTTCGTTTGTCTGTTTGCGTGTTTGTTTTTGTGTTTTGTGGTTGACTGTCGTCCTTGAATGCTTCTTTCCCTGTCCGATATTTTTACCCTTTTTTAATACACTTGTGTAGAAAGTAACATACTTGTCCCACCATGCTATTGGCTTTTAATACAATTATGTAGAAATTGAAATTCTTGTCCCACTATATTATAGGCTTTTAATATACTTGTGTAGAAAACGACATACTTGTCCCAACATGCTATTGGCTTTTAATACTATTATGTAGAAAATGAAATTCTTGTTCCACCATAATATAGGCTTTTAATATACTTGTGTAGAAATTCAAATTCTTGTCCCACCATGCTATTGGCTTTTAATACACTTGTGTAGAAAGTGACATACTTGTCCCACCATTCTATTAGCTTTCAATACAAGTATGTAGAAATTGAAATTCTTGTTCCACCATTCTAATGGCTTTTAATATACGTGTGTAGAAAGTGACATACTTGTTCCATCATGCTATTGGCTTTTAATACAATTATGTAGAAATTGAAATTCTTTTCCCACTATTCTATAGGCTTTTAATACACTTGTGTAGAAAGTGACATACTTGAAACACAATGCTATTGGCTTTTAATACAATTATGTAGAAATTGAAATTCTTTTCCCACCATTCTATAGGCTTTTAATAGACTTGTGTAGCAAGTGACATACATGTCCCACCATGCTTTTGGCTTTTAATACAATTATGTAGAATTTGAAATTCTTGTCCCACCATTCTATAGGCTTTTAATACACCTGTGTAGAAAGTGACATACTTGTCTCACCATGCTTTAGGCTTTTAATACAATTATGTAGAAATTGAAATTCTTTTCCCACCATTGTATAGGCTTTTAATACACTTGTGTAGAAAGTGACATACTTGAAACACAATGCTACTGGCTTTTAATACAATTATGTAGAAATTGAAATTCTTTTCCCACCATTCTATAGGCTTTTAATACACTTGTAAAGAAAGTGATATACATGTCCCACCATGCTTTTGGCTTTTAATACAATTATGTAGAATTTGAAATTCGTATCCCACCATTCTATAGGTTCTTTATACAGTTGCATAGAAAGTGGCAGTATTATCCCATCAGTTCTATAGGCTTTTAATACAATTGTATAGAAAGAGACCATCTTGTCCCACCATTATACGGGCATTTAAAAACATTGTATAGAAAATGACAGTACGGACTCACCATTATATAGGCATTTAATACACTTGTTTAGAAGGCAACATTCTTGTCCCACCATTCTATATGATTTTAATACAATTGTATAGAATGCGAAATTGGCATTTTTGATAGCTTTTAATACACTTGTGTAGAAAGTGACATACTTGTCCCACCATGATATTGGCTTTTAATACACTTGTATAGAAAGTGACATACTTGTACCACCATGATATTGGCTTTTAAAACAGTGGTGTAGAAAGTGACATACCTGTCCTACCATGCTATTGCCTTTTAATACACTTGTGTAGAAATTGAAATTCTTGTCCCACCATTCTATAAGCTTTTAATAGGCTTTGAATACACTTGTGCAGTAAGTGACATACTAGTCCCACCATTATTTAGGCTTTTAATACACTTGTGTAGAAAGTGACATACTTGTAACTCCATGCTATTGGCTTTTAATACACTTGTGCAGAAAGTGACATTCTTATCCAACCATTCTTTAGGCTTTTAATTCACTTGTGTAGAAAGTGACGCACTTGAAACACAATGCTATTGGCTTTTAATACAATTATGTAGAAATTGAGTTTCTTTTCCCACCATTCTATAGGCTTTTAATACATTTTTGTAGAAAGAGACATACTTGTCCCACCATTCTATAGGCTTTAAATACACTTGTGTAGAAAGTGACATACTTGTCCTACCATGCTATTGGCTTTTAATACAACTATGTAGAAATTGAAATTATTGTCCCACAATCTATAGGCTTTTAATACACTTATGTAGAATGTGACATACTTGTCCCACCATGGTATTGGCTTTTAATACAATTATGTAGAAATTGAAATTCTTGCCCCACCATTCTGTATGCTTTTAATACACTTGTGTAGAAAATGACATACTTGTCCCACCATGCTTTTGGCTTTTAATACAATTATGTAGAAATTGAAATTCTTGTCCAACCATTCTATAGGTTTTTAGTACACTTGTGTAGAAAGTGACATACTTGTCCTACCATGCTACTGGCTTTAAATACAATTATGTGGAAATTGAATTTTTTTTCCCAAAATTCTATAGGCTTTTAATATACTTGTGTAGAAAGTGACATACTTGTCCCACCATGTTATTGTCTTTTAATACAATTATATAGAAATTGAAAATCTTGTACCACCATTTTACAGGCTTTTAATACACTTGTTTAGAAGGAGACATACTTGTCCCACCATGCTATTGGCTTTTAATACAATTATGTAGAATTCAAAATTCTTGTCAAACCATTCTTTAGGCTTTTAGTACACTTGTGTAGAAAGTGACATATATGTCCTACCATGTTATTGGCTTTTAATACAATTATGTAGAAATAGAAATTATTGTCCCACCATTCTATAGGCTTTTAATACACTTGTGTAGAAAGTGACATACTTGTCAAACCATACTATCGGCTTTTATTACAATTATGTAGAAAATGAAATTCCTCTCCGACCATTCTGTAGGTTTTTAGTACACTTCTGTAAAAATGACATACTTGTCTCACCATGCTATTGCCTTTTGATACAATTATGTAGAAATTGAAATTTTTGTCCCACCATTATAAAGGATTTTAATATACTTGTGTAGAAAGTGACATACTTGTCCCACCATGCTTTTGGCTTTTAATACCATTATGTAGAAATTGAAATTCTTGTCCAACCATTCTATAGGCTTTTAATACACTTATGTAGGAAGTGACATACTTGACCCACCATGCTATTGGCTTTTAATACAATTATGTACAAATTGGAATTCTTGTTCCACCATTATAAAGGATTTTAATACACTTGTGTAGAAAGTGACATACTTGACCTACCATGCTATTGGCTTTTAATACAGTTATGTAGAAATTGAAATTCTTGTCCCACAATTCTATTGGCTTTTAATACACTTGTGTAGAGCGTGACATACTAGTCGGAACATTCTATTGGCTTTTGATATACTTGTGTAGACAGTGACTTACTTGTCCCACCATGCTATTGGCTGTTAATACAATTATGTAAAAATTGAAGTTCTTGTCCCATCATTCTATAGACTTTTATTACTCTTGTGTAGACAGTGACATACTTGTCCCACCATGCTACTGGCTTTTAATACAATTATGTAGAAATTGAAATTCTTGTACCATCATTCTATAGGCTTTTAATACACTTGTTTAGAAAGTGGCATATTTGTCCCACCATGCTGTTGGCTTGATATACAATTATATAGAAATTGAAATTTTTGTCCCACCATTGTATAGGCTATTAATACACTTGTGTAGAAAGTGACATATTTGTCTCAGCCTCCTTTGGCTTTGAATACGATTATGTAGAAATTGAAATTCTTATCCCACCATTCTATAGGCTTTTTGTACAAGTGGGTAGAAAGTGACATAATTGTCCCACCATGCTATTGGCCTTTAATACAATATGTATTAATTGAAATTCTTGTCCCACCATTCTACAGGCTTTTAATACACTTGTGTAGAAAGTAACATACTTGTCCCACCATGCTATTGTCTTTTAATACAATTATATAGAAATTGAAATTCTTGTCCCACCATTGTATAGGCTTTTAATACCCTTGTGTAGAAAGCGACATACTTGTCCCACCATGCTATTGGCTTTTAATACCATTATGTAGAAATCGAAATTCTTGTCAAACCATTCTATAGGCTTTTAGTACATGTGTGTAGAAAGTGACATATTTGTCCTACCATGTTATTGGCTTTGAATACGATTATGTAGAAATTGAAATTCTTGCCCCACCATTCTATAGGCCTTTTGTACAAGTGGGTAGAAAGTGACATAATTGTCCCACCATGCTATTCCGTTTTAATACAATTATGTAAAAATTGAAATTCTTGCCCCACCATTCTGTATGCTTTTAATACAATTGTGTAGAAAGTGACATACTTGTCCCACAATGCTTTTGGCTTTTAATACAATTATGTAGAAATTGAAATTCTTGTCCCACCATTCTATAGGTTTTTAGTACACTTGTGTAGAAAGTGACATACTTGTCCCACCATGCTACTGGCTTTTAATACAATTATGTAGAAATTGAAATTCTTGTCCCACCATTCTATATGCTTTTAATACACTTGTTTAGAAAGTGACATACTTGTCTCGCCATGCTATTGGCTTTTAATACAATTATGTAGAAATTTAAATACTTGTCCCACCATTCTAAATGCTTTTAATACACTTGTTTAGAAAGTGACATACTTGTCTCGCCATGCTATTGGCTTTTAATACAATTATGTAGAAATTTAAATACTTGTCCAACCATTCTATAGGTTTTTAGTACACTTGTGTAGAAAGTGACATACTTGTCCCACCATGCTACTGGCTTTTAATACAACTATGTAGAAATTGAAATTCTTGTCCCACAATCTATAGGCTTTTAATACACTTATGTAGAATGTGACATACTTGTCCCACCATGGTATTGGCTTTTAATACAATTATGTAGAAATTGAAATTCTTGCCCCACCATTCTGTATGCTTTTAATACACTTGTGTAGAAAATGACATACTTGTCCCACCATGCTTTTGGCTTTTAATACAATTATGTAGAAATTGAAATTCTTGTCCAACAATTCTATAGGTTTTTAGTACACTTGTGTAGAAAGTGACATACTTGTCCTACCATGCTACTGGCTTTAAATACAATTATGTGGAAATTGAAATTTTTTTCCCAAAATTCTATAGGCTTTTAATATACTTGTGTAGAAAGTGACATACTTGTCCCACCATGTTATTGTCTTTTAATACAATTATATAGAAATTGAAAATCTTGTACCACCATTTTACAGGCTTTTAATACACTTGTTTAGAAGGAGACATACTTGTCCCACCATGCTATTGGCTTTTAATACAATTATGTAGAATTCAAAATTCTTGTCAAACCATTCTTTAGGCTTTTAGTACACGTGTGTAGAAAGTGACATATATGTCCTACCATGTTATTGGCTTTTAATACAATTATGTAGAAATAGAAATTATTGTCCCACCATTCTATAGGCTTTTAATACACTTGTGTAGAAAGTGACATACTTGTCAAACCATACTATCGGCTTTTATTACAATTATGTAGAAAATGAAATTCCTCTCCGACCATTCTGTAGGTTTTTAGTACACTTCTGTAAAAATGACATACTTGTCTCACCATGCTATTGCCTTTTGATACAATTATGTAGAAATTGAAATTTTTGTCCCACCATTATAAAGGATTTTAATATACTTGTGTAGAAAGTGACATACTTGTCCCACCATGCTTTTGGCTTTTAATACCATTATGTAGAAATTGAAATTCTTGTCCAACCATTCTATAGGCTTTTAATACACTTATGTAGGAAGTGACATACTTGACCCACCATGCTATTGGCTTTTAATACAATTATGTACAAATTGGAATTCTTGTTCCACCATTATAAAGGATTTTAATACACTTGTGTAGAAAGTGACATACTTGACCTACCATGCTATTGGCTTTTAATACAGTTATGTAGAAATTGAAATTCTTGTCCCACAATTCTATTGGCTTTTAATACACTTGTGTAGAGCGTGACATACTAGTCGGAACATTCTATTGGCTTTTGATATACTTGTGTAGACAGTGACTTACTTGTCCCACCATGCTATTGGCTGTTAATACAATTATGTAAAAATTGAAGTTCTTGTCCCATCATTCTATAGACTTTTATTACTCTTGTGTAGACAGTGACATACTTGTCCCACCATGCTACTGGCTTTTAATACAATTATGTAGAAATTGAAATTCTTGTACCATCATTCTATAGGCTTTTAATACACTTGTTTAGAAAGTGGCATATTTGTCCCACCATGCTGTTGGCTTGATATACAATTATATAGAAATTGAAATTTTTGTCCCACCATTCTATAGGCTATTAATACACTTGTGTAGAAAGTGACATATTTGTCTCAGCCTCCTTTGGCTTTGAATACGATTATGTAGAAATTGAAATTCTTATCCCACCATTCTATAGGCTTTTTGTACAAGTGGGTAGAAAGTGACATAATTGTCCCACCATGCTATTGGCCTTTAATACAATATGTATTAATTGAAATTCTTGTCCCACCATTCTACAGGCTTTTAATACACTTGTGTAGAAAGTAACATACTTGTCCCACCATGCTATTGTCTTTTAATACAATTATATAGAAATTGAAATTCTTGTCCCACCATTGTATAGGCTTTTAATACCCTTGTGTAGAAAGCGACATACTTGTCCCACCATGCTATTGGCTTTTAATACCATTATGTAGAAATCGAAATTCTTGTCAAACCATTCTATAGGCTTTTAGTACATGTGTGTAGAAAGTGACATATTTGTCCTACCATGTTATTGGCTTTGAATACGATTATGTAGAAATTGAAATTCTTGCCCCACCATTCTATAGGCCTTTTGTACAAGTGGGTAGAAAGTGACATAATTGTCCCACCATGCTATTCCGTTTTAATACAATTATGTAAAAATTGAAATTCTTGCCCCACCATTCTGTATGCTTTTAATACAATTGTGTAGAAAGTGACATACTTGTCCCACAATGCTTTTGGCTTTTAATACAATTATGTAGAAATTGAAATTCTTGTCCCACCATTCTATAGGTTTTTAGTACACTTGTGTAGAAAGTGACATACTTGTCCCACCATGCTACTGGCTTTTAATACAATTATGTAGAAATTGAAATTCTTGTCCCACCATTCTATATGCTTTTAATACACTTGTTTAGAAAGTGACATACTTGTCTCGCCATGCTATTGGCTTTTAATACAATTATGTAGAAATTTAAATACTTGTCCCACCATTCTAAATGCTTTTAATACACTTGTTTAGAAAGTGACATACTTGTCTCGCCATGCTATTGGCTTTTAATACAATTATGTAGAAATTTAAATACTTGTCCAACCATTCTATAGGTTTTTAGTACACTTGTGTAGAAAGTGACATACTTGTCCCACCATGCTACTGGCTTTTAATACAATTATGTAGAAATTGAAATTCTTGTCCCACCATTCTATATGCTTTTAATACACTTGTTTAGAAAGTGACATACTTGTCTCGCCATGCTATTGGCTTTTAATACAATTATGTAGAAATTTAAATACTTGTCCCACCATTCTAAATGCTTTTAATACACTTGTTTAGAAAGTGACATACTTGTCTCGCCATGCTATTGGCTTTTAATACAATTATGTAGAAATTGAAATTCTTGTCCCACCATTCTAAATGCTTTTAATACACTTGTTTAGAAAGTGACATACTTGTCTCGCCATGCTATTGGCTTTTAATACAATTATGTAGAAATTTAAATACTTGTCCAACCATTATATAGGCTTTTCTGTTTTGTGGTTGACTGTCGTCGTTGAATGCTGCTTTCCCTGTCCGATATTTTTATCTTTTTTTAATACACTTGTGTAGAAAGTGGCATATTTGTCCCACCATGCTGTTGGCTTTTAATACAATTATGTAGAAATTGAAATTTATGTCCCACTATTATATAGGCTATTAAAACACTTGTGTAGAAAGTGACATACTTGTCTCAGCATCCTTTGGCTTTGAATACGATTACATAGAAATTGAAATTCTTGTCCCACCATACTATAGACTATTTGTACAAGTTGGTAGAAAGTGACATAATTGTCCCACCATGCTATTAGCTTTTGATACAATTATGTATTAATTGAAATTGTTGTCCCACCATTCTACAGGCTTTTAATACACTTGTGAAGAAAGTAACATACTTGTCCCACCATGCTATTGTCTTTTAATACAATTATGTAGAAATTGAAATTCTTTCCCCAAAATTCTATAGGCGTTTAATACACTTGTGTAGGAAGTGACATACTTGACCCACCATGTTATTGGCTTTTAATACAATTATGTGCAAATTGGAATTCTTGTTCCACCATTATAAAGGAAATTCTTGTCCTACAATTCTATTGGCTTTTAATACGCTTGTGTAGAAAGTGACATACTAGTCGGACCATTCTATAGGCTTTTGATATACTTGTGTAGACAGTGACTTACTTGTCCCACCATGCTATTGGCTGTTAATACAATTATGTAAAAATTGAAGTTCTTGTCCCATCATTCTATAGACTTTTATTACACTTGTGTAGACAGTGACATACTTGTCCCACCATGCTACTGGCTTTTAATACAATTATGTAGAAATTGAAATTCTTGTACCATCATTCTATAGCCTTTTAATACACTTGTTTAGAAAGTGGCATATTTGTCCCACCATGCTGTTGGCTTGATACACAATTATATAGAAATTGAAATTTTTGTCCCACCATTCTATAGGCTATTAATACACTTGTGTAGAAAGTGACATATTTGTCTCAGCCTCCTTTGGCTTTGAATACGATTATGTAGAAATTGAAATTCTTATCCCACCATTCTATAGGCTTTTTGTACAAGTGGGTAGAAAGTGACATAATTGTCCCACCATGCTATTGGCCTTTAATACAATATGTATTAATTGAAATTCTTGTCCCACCATTCTACAGGCTTTTAATACACTTGTGTAGAAAGTAACATACTTGTCCCACCATGCTATTGTCTTTTAATACAATTATATAGAAATTGAAATTCTTGTCCCACCATTGTATAGGCTTTTAATACCCTTGTGTAGAAAGTAACATACTTGTCCCACCATGCTATTGGCTTTTAATACCATTATGTAGAAATCGAAATTCTTGTCAAACCATTCTATAGGCTTTTAGTACATGTGTGTAGAAAGTGACATATTTGTCCTACCATGTTATTGGCTTTGAATACGATTATGTAGAAATTGAAATTCTTGCCCCACCATTCTATAGGCCTTTGTACAAGTGGGTAGAAAGTGACATAATTGTCCCACCATGCTATTCGCTTTTAATACAATTATGTAAAAATTGAAATTCTTGCCCCACCATTCTGTATGCTTTTAATACAATTGTGTAGAAAGTGACATACTTGTCCCACAATGCTTTTGGCTTTTAATACAATTATGTAGAAATTGAAATTCTTGTCCCACCATTCTATAGGTTTTTAGTACACTTGTGTAGAAAGTGACATACTTGTCCCACCATGCTACTGGCTTTTAATACAATTATGTAGAAATTGAAATTCTTGTCCCACCATTCTATATGCTTTTAATACACTTGTTTAGAAAGTGACATACTTGTCTCGCCATGCTATTGGCTTTTAATACAATTATGTAGAAATTTAAATACTTGTCCAACCATTATATAGGCTTTTCTGTTTTGTGGTTGACTGTCGTCGTTGAATGCTGCTTTCCCTGTCGGATATTTTTATCTTTTTTTAATACACTTGTGTAGAAAGTGGCATATTTGTCCCACCATGCTGTTGGCTTTTAATACAATTATGTAGAAATTGAAATTTATGTCCCACTATTATATAGGCTATTAAAACACTTGTGTAGAAAGTGACATACTTGTCTCAGCATCCTTTGGCTTTGAATACGATTACATAGAAATTGAAATTCTTGTCCCACCATTCTATAGACTATTTGTACAAGTTGGTAGAAAGTGACATAATTGTCCCACCATGCTATTAGCTTTTGATACAATTATGTATTAATTGAAATTGTTGTCCCACCATTCTACAGGCTTTTAATACACTTGTGAAGAAAGTAACATACTTGTCCCACCATGCTATTGTCTTTTAATACAATTATGTAGAAATTGAAATTCTTTCCCCAAAATTCTATAGGCGTTTAATACACTTGTGTAGGAAGTGACATACTTGACCCACCATGTTATTGGCTTTTAATACAATTATGTGCAAATTGGAATTCTTGTTCCACCATTATAAAGGAAATTCTTGTCCTACAATTCTATTGGCTTTTAATACGCTTGTGTAGAAAGTGACATACTAGTCGGACCATTCTATAGGCTTTTGATATACTTGTGTAGACAGTGACTTACTTGTCCCACCATGCTATTGGCTGTTAATACAATTATGTAAAAATTGAAGTTCTTGTCCCATCATTCTACAGGCTTTTAGTACACTTGTGTAGACAGTGACATACTTGTCCCACCATGCTATTGGCTTTTAATACAATTATGTAGAAATCAAAATTCTTGTCAAACCATTCTATAGGCTTTTAGTACATGTGTGTAGAAAGTGACATATTTGTCCTACCATGTTATTGGCTTTTAATACAGTTATGTAGAAATAGAAATTCTTGTCTCACCCTTCTATAGGCTTTTATTAACACTTGTGTAGAAAGTGACATACATGTCACACCATACTATCGGCTTTTATTACAATTATGTAGAAAATGAAATTCCTGTCACACCATTCTAAAGGTTTTTAGTACACTTGTGTAAAAAGTGACATACTTGTCTCACCATGCTATTGGCTTTTGATACAATTATGTAGAAATTGAAATTTTTATCCCACCATTATAAAGGATTTTAATACACTTGTGTAGAAAGTGGCATACTTGTCCCACCATGCTACTGGCTTTTAATACAATTACGTAGAAATTGAAATTCTTGTCCCACAATCTACAGGCTTTAAATACACTTGTGTAGAAAGTGACAAACTAGTCCCACCATGCTATTGACTTTTAATACAATTATGCAGAAATTGAAGTTCTTGTCCCACCATTATAAAGGATTTTAATACACTTGTGTAGAAAGTGACCTACTTTTCCCACCATGGTTTTGGCCTTTATTACAATTAAGTATAAATTAAATTCTTGTCCCACCATTCTATAGGCTTTTAATACAATTGTGTAGAAAGTTACATACTTGTCCAACCATGCTACTGGCTTTTAATGCATTTATGTAGAAATTTAAATTATTGTCGCACCATTCTATAGACTTTTAATACACTTGTGTAGAAAGTGATATAATTGTCCCTCCATTCTATAGGCTTTTAATACACTTGTGTAAAAAGTGACGTACTTGTCTCACCATTCTTTTGGCTTTTAATACAATTATGTAGAAATTGACATTCTTGCCCCAGAATTATAGAGGCTTTTAATACACTTGTGTAGAAGGTGACATACTTGTCCAACCATACTGCTGCTTTTAATACAATTATGTAGAAATTGAAATTCTTGTCCCACCATTGTATAGGCTTTTAATACACTTGTGTAGAAAGTGACTAACTAGTCCCACCATGCTATTGGCTTTTAATACAATTATGTAGAAATTGAAATTCTTGTCCACCATTCTATAGGCTTTTAGTACACTTGTGTACAAATTGAAATTCTTGTCCTACCATTCTGAAGGCTTTTAATACACTTGTGTAGAAAGTGACATACTTGTCCCACCATGTTTTGGCTTTTAATACAATTATGTAGAGATTGAAGTTCTTGTCCCACCATTCTATAGGCTTTTAATACACTTGTGTAGAAAGTGATATAATAGTCCATTCATGCTATTGGCTTTTAATACAACTATGTCAAACTTAAAATTCTTGTTCCAAAATTCCATAGGCTTTTAATACACTTGTGTAGAAATTGACATACATTTCTCACCATGCTATTGGCTTTTAATACAATTATGTAGAAATTTTAATTTTTGCACACTATTCTTTAGGCCTTTAGTAAACTTGTGTACAAATTGAAATTTTTGTACCACCATTCTAAAGGCTTTTAATACACTTGTGTAGAAAGTGACATACTTGTCCCACCATGCTATTGGCGTTTAATACAATAATGTAGAAATTGAAATTCTTGTCTCACAATCTACAGGCTTTTAATACACTTGTGTAGAAAGTGACATACTTGTCCCACCATGCTTTTGGCTTTTAATACCTTTATGTAGAAATTGTAATTCTTGTGCCATCAATCTATAGGTTTATAATACACTTGTGTAGAAAGTGACAAAATTGTCCCACCATGCTATTGGCTTTTAATACAATTATGTAGAAATTGAAGTTCCTGTCCCACCATTCTATAGGTTTTTAGTACACTTGTATAACAAGTGACATACTTGTCTCACCATGCTATTGGCTTTTAATACAAATATGTAGAAATTGAAATTCTTCTCCCACCATTGTAAAGTATTTTAATACACTTGTGTAGAAAGTGACATACATGTCCCACCTTGCTATTGGCTTTTAATACAATTATGTAGAAATTGAAATTCTTGTCCCACCATTCTATAGGCTTTTAATACACTTGTGTGGAAAGTGACATACTTGTCACACCATGCTATCGGTTTTTAATACAATTATGTAGAAAATGAAATTCCTGTCCCACCATTCTATAGGTTTTTAGTACACTTGTGTAAAAAGTGACAACCTTGTTTATCCATGCTATTGGCTTTTAATACAATTATGTAGAAATTGAAATTCTTATCCCATCATTATAAAGGATTTTAAAACACTTGTGTAGAAAGTGAGATACTTGTCCCACCATGCTTTTGGCTTTTAATACCATTATGTAGAAATTGAAATTCTTGTCCCACCATTCTATAGGCTTTTAATACACTTGTGTAGAAAGTGACATACTTGTCCCAACATGCTACTGGCTTTTAATGCAATTATGTAGAAATTGAAATTCGTGTTCCACCATTCCATAGGCTTTCAATACATTTGTGAAGAACACCATGCTATTGGCGTTTAATACAATTATGTAGAAAATGAAATACTTGTCCCACCATTCTATAGGCTTTTAATACACTTGTGTAGAAAGTGACATACTTTTCTCATCCTGCTATTGGCTTTTAATAAATTATGTAGAAATTGAAATTCTTGTCCCGCCATTCCATAGGCTTTTAGTACACTTGTGTAGAAAATGAAATTCTTGTCTCACCATTCTAAAGGCTTTTAATACACTTGTGTATAAAGTGACATACTTGTCCCTCCATGCTATTGGCTTTTAAAACAATTATGTAGAAATTGAAATTCTTGTCCCGCCATTCCATAGGCTTTTAATACACTTGTTTAGAAAGTGACATACTTGACCCACCATGCTGTTGGCTTTTAGTACACTTGTGTAGAAAGTGACATACTTGTCCCATCATGCTATTGGTTTTTAATACAATTATGTAGAAATTGAAATTCTTGTCCCACAATCTACAGGCTTTTAATACACTTGTGTAGAAAGTGACATACTTGTCCCACCATGCTATTGGCTTTTAATACAATTATGCAGAAAATAAAATTCTTGTCCCACCATTCTATAGGCTTTTAATACACTTGTGTAGAAAGTGACATACTTGTCCCATCATGCTATTGGCTTTTAATACAATTATGTACAAATTGAAATTCTTGTCCCACCATTCTATAGGCTTTTAATACACTTGTGTTGAAAGTGACATACTTGTCCCACCATGCAACTGGCTTTTAATACAATTATGTAGAAAGTGACATACTTGTCCCACCATGCTATTGGCTTTTAAAACAATTATGTAGAAATTGAAATTCTTGTCCCCCCATTCCATAGGCTTTTAATACACTTGTTTAGAAAGTGACATACTTGACCCACCATGCTGTTGGCTTTTAATAAACTTGTGTAGCAAGTGACATACTTGTCCCATCATGCTATTGGTTTTTAATACAATTATGTAGAAATTTAAATTCTTGTCGCAAAATCTACAGGCTTTTAATACACTTGTGTAGAAAGTGACATACTTGTCCCACCATGCTATTGGCTTTTAATACAATTATGTAGAAAGTTACATACTTGTCCCACCATGCTACTGGCTTTTAATGCATTTATGTAGAAATTTAAATTCTTGTCCCAGATTTCTATAGTCTTTAAATACACTTGTGTAGAAAGTGACATACTTGTCCGACCATTCTATAGGCTTTTGTTACACTTGTGCAGACAGTGACATACGTGTCATACCATGCTATTGGCTTTTAATACTATTTTGTAGAAATTGAAGTTCTTGTCCCTCAATTCTATAAGCTTTTAATACACTTGTGTAAGCGACATACTTATCCCACAATGTTATTGGCTTTTAATACAATTATGTAGAAATTGAAATGCTTGTCCCACCATTCCATAGGCTTTTAATACACTTGTGTAGAAAGTGACATACTTGTCCCACCATGCTATTGGCGTTTTATACAATTATGTGAAAATGAAATTCTTGTCACACCATTCTACAGCCTTTTAGTCCCACCATGCTATTGGCCTTTAATACAATTATGTAGAAATTGGAAGTTCTTGTCCCACCATTCTATTGGCTTTTAATACACTTGTGTAGAAAGTGGCATACTTGTCCCATCATGCTATTGGCTTTTAATACAATTATGCAGAAATTGACATTCTTGCCCTACAATTATATAGGCTGTTAATACACGTGTGTAGAAGGTGACATACTTGTCCCACCATAATGTTGCTTTTAATACAATTATGTAGAAATTAAAATTCTTGTATCACCATTCTATAGGCTTTTAATACACTTGTGTAGAAAGTTACATACTTGTCCCACCATGCTACTGGCTTTTAATACAATCTCGTAGAAATTGAAGTTCTTGTCCACCATTATAAAGGATTTTATTACACTTGTGTAGCCAGTGACATTCTTTTCCCATCATGGTTTTTGCCTTTTATACAATTATGTAGAAATTTAAATTCTTGTCCCACCAATATATACAGGCTTTTAATACACTTGCGTAGAAACTGACATACTAGTCCCATCATTCTATAGGCTTTTGATACACTTGTGTAGACAGTGACATACTTGTCCCACCATGCTGTTGGCTTTTAATACAATTTTGTAGAAATTGAAGTTCTTGTCCCACCATTCTATAGGCTTTTAATACACTTGTGTAGAAAGTGACATAATTGTCCCATCATGCTCTTGGCTTTTAATACAACTATGTAAAAATTGAAATTCTTGCCCCAAAATTCTAAAGGCTTTTAATACACTTGTGTAGAAAGTGACATACTTGTCCCAAAATGCTACTGGCTTTTAATACAGTTTCGTCGAAATTGAAATTCTTGTCCCATAATCTATAGGCTTTTAATACACTTGTGTAAAAAGTGACATACTTGTCCCACCATGCTATTGGCTTTTAATACAATTATTTAGAAATTGAAGTTCTTGTCCCACCATTCTATAGGCTTTAAATACACTTGTGTAGAAAGTGACATATTTGTCCCACCATGCTATTGGCTTTTAACACAATTATGTAGAAAATGAAATTCTTGTCCCACTATTCTATAGGCTTTTAATACGCTTGTGTAGAGAGTGACATACTTGTCCCATCATGCTATTGGCTTTTAATACAATTATGTAGAAATTGAAATTCTTGTCCCACCATTCTATAGGCTTTTAATACACTTGTGTAGAAAGCGTCATACTTGTCCCACCATGCTACCGGCTTTTGATACAATTACGTAGAAATTAAAATACTTGTCCCACAATCTATAGGCTTTTAATACACTTGTGTAGAAAGTGACATACTTGTCCCACCATGCTATTGGCTTTTAATACAAGTATGTAGATATTGAAGTTCTTGTCCCAACATTCTATAGGCTTTTAATACACTTGTGTAGAAATTGGCATACTTGTCCCATCATGCTTTTGGCTTTTAATACAATCATGTAGAAATTGAAATTCTTGTCCCACCATTCTATAGGCTTTTAATACAATTATGTAGAAATTGAACTTCTTGTCCCATCATTCCATAGGCTATTAAGACACTTGTGTAGAAAGTGACATACTTGTCCCACCATGCTATTGGCTTTTAATACAATTATATAGAAAATGAAATTCTTGTCCCACCATTCTATAGGCTTTTAATACACTTGTGTAGAAAGTGACATACTTGTCCCATCATGCTATTGGCTTTTAATACAATTATGTACAAATTGAAATTCTTTTCCCACCATTCTATAGGCTTTTAATACACTTGTGTTGAAAGTGACATACTTGTCCCACCATGCAACTGGCTTTTAATACAATTACTTAGAAGTTGAAATTATTGTCCCACAATCTATAGGTTTTTAATACACTTGTGTAGACAGTGACATACTTGTCCCACCATGCTGTTGGCATTTAATACAATTTTGTAGAAATTGAAGTTCTTGTCCCACCATTCTATAGGGTTTTAATACACTTGTGTAGAAAGTGACATAATTGTCCCATCATGCTATTGGCTTTTAATACAACTATGTAAAAATTGAAATTCTTGCCCCAAAATTCTAAAGGCTTTTAATACACTTGTGTAGAAAGTGACATACTTGTCCCAAAATGCTACTGGCTTTTAATACAGTTTCGTCGAAATTGAAATTCTTGTCCCATAATCTATAGGCTTTTAATACACTTGTGTAAAAAGTGACATACTTGTCCCACCATGCTATTGGCTTTTAATACAATTATTTAGAAATTGAAGTTCTTGTCCCCCCATTCTATAGGCTTTAAATACACTTGTGTAGAAAGTGACATAGTTGTCCCACCATGCTATTGGCTTTTAACACAATTATGTAGAAAATGAAATTCTTGTCCCACCATTCTATAGGCTTTTAATACGCTTGTGTAGAGAGTGACATACTTGTCCCATCATGCTATTGGCTTTTAATACAATTATGTAGAAATTGAAATTCTTGTTCCACCATTCTATAGGCTTTTAATACACTTGTGTAGAAAGTGTCATACTTGTCCCACCATGCTACCGGCTTTTGATACAATTACGTAGATATTGAAGTTCTTGTCCGAACATTCTATAGGCTTTTAATACACTTGTGTAGAAAGTGGCATGCTTGTCCCATCATGCTATTGGCTTTTAATACAATCATGTAGAAATTGAAATTCTTGTCCCACCATTCTATAGGCTTTTAATACAATTTTGTAGAAATTGAACTCCTTGTCCCATCATTCCATAGGCTATTAAGACACTTGTATAGAAAGTGTCATACTTGTCCCACCATGCTATTGGCTTTTAATACAATTATATACAAATTGAAATTCTTGTCCCACCATTCTATAGGCTTTTAATACACTTTTGTTGAAATAACATACTTGTCCCACCATGCTATTGTCTTTTAATACAATTATGTGGAAATTGAAATTCTTTTCCCAAAATTCTATAGGCTTTTAATACACTTGTGTAGAAAGTGACATACTTGTCCCACCATGTTATTGTCTTTTAATACAATTATATAGAAATTGAAAATCTTGTACCACCATTTTATAGGCTTTTAATACACTTGTTTAGAAGGAGACATACTTGTCCCACCATGCTATTGGCTTTTAATACAATTATGTAGCAATCAAAATTCTTGTCAAACCATTCTTTAAGCTTTTAGTACACGTGTGTAGAAAGTGAAATATATGTCCTACCATGTTATTGGCTTTTAATACAATTATGTAGAAATAGAAATTATTGTCCCACCATTCTATAGGCTTTTAATACACTTGTGTAGAAAGTGACATACTTGTCACACCATACTATCGGCTTTTATTACAATTATGTAGAAAATGAAATTCCTGTCCGAACATTCTGTAGGTTTTTAGTACACTTCTGTAAAAATGACATACTTGTCTCACCATGCTATTGCCTTTTGATACAATTATGTAGAAATTGAAATATTTGTCCCACCATTATAAAGGATTTTAAAATACTTGTGTATAAAGTGACATACTTGTCCCACCATGCATTTTGGCTTTTAATACCATTATGTAGAAATTGAAATTCTTGTCCAACCATTTTATAGGCTTTTAATACACTTATGTAGGAAGTGACATACTTGACCCACCATGCTATTGGCTTTTAATACAATTATGTACAAATTGGAATTCTTGTTCCACCATTATGAAGGATTTTAATACACTTGTGTAGAAAGTGACATACTTGACCTACCATGCTATTGGCTTTTAATACAATTATGTAGAAATTGAAATTCTTGTCCCACAATTCTATTGGCTTTTAATACACTTGTGTAGAGAGTGACATACTAGTCGGACCATTCTATAGGCTTTTGATATACTTGTGTAGACAGTGACTTACTTGTCCCACCATGCTATTGGCTGTTAATACAATTACGTAGAAGTTGAAATTATTGTCCCACAATCTGTAGGCTTTTAATACACTTGTGTAGAAAGTGACATACTTGTCCCACCATGCTATTGGCTTTTAATACAATTATGTAGAAATTAAAGTTCTTGTCCCACCATTCTATAGGCGTTTAATATACTTGATTAGAAAGTGACATACTTGCCCCACCATGCTATTGGCTTTTATTACAAGTATGCAGAAATTGAAGTTCTTGACCCACCATTCTATAGGCTTTAACTACACTTGTGTATAGAGTGACATTCGTGTCTCACCATTCTATTGGCTTTTAATACAATTCTGTAGAAATTGTGATTCTTGCCCCACAATTATATGGGCTTTTAATACACTTGTGTAGAAAGCGACATACTTGACCCACCATGCTAGTGGCTTTCAATACAATTATGCAGAAATTGAAATTTTTGTCCTAGCATTCTATAGGCTTTTAATACACTTGTGTAGAAAGTGACATACTTGTTCCACCATTCTATAGGCTTTTAATACACTTGTGTAGACAGTGACATTCTTGTCCCTTTCTTTTATTGCCTTTTAATAGAATTATGTAGAAATTGAAATTTTTGTCCCACCATTCTATAGTCTTTTAATACAATTATGTAATTATTGAAATTCTTATCCCATCATTTTATAGGCTTTTAATACACTTTTGAAAAAAGTGACATACTCGTCCCACCATGCTATTGGCTTTTAATACAATTATGTTCAATTGAAATTCTTGTCCTATCATTTTATAGGCTTTTAATATACTTGTGTAGAAAGTGACATACTTGTCCCACCATTCTGTAGGCTTTTAATACAATTATGTAGCTATTGAAATTCTTATACCATCATTCTATAGGCTTTTAATACACTTGTGTAGAACGTGACATACTTGTCCCACCATGCTATTGGATTTTAATACAATTTTGTAGAAATTGAAATTCTTGTCCCATCAATCTATAGGCTTTTAATACACTTGTGTAGAAAGTGAAATACTTTTCCCACTATGCTATTGGCTTTTAATACAATTATGCAGAAATTGAAATTCTTGTCCCATAAATCTATAGGTTTTTAATACACTTGTGTAGAAAGTGACATACTTGTCCCACCATGCTTTTGGCTTTTAATACAATTATGCAAAAATTGAAATTCTTGTCCCACCATTCTATAGGCTTTAAGAACACTTGTGTAGAAAGTGACATACTTTTCCCACTATGCTATTGGCTTTTAATACAATTATGCAGAAATTGAAATTCTTGTCCCATAAATCTATAGGTTTTTAATACACTTGAGTAGAAAGTGACATACTTGTCCCACCATGCTTTTGGCTTTTAATACAATTATGCAAAAATTGAAATTCTTTTCCCACCATTCTATAGGCTTTTAATACACTTGTGTAGAAAGAGACATACTAATCCCACCATGCTATTGGCTTTTGACACAATTATGTAGAAATTGAAATTTTTGTCCCACCATTCTATAGACTTTTAATACAATTATGTAATTATTGAAATTCTTATCCCATCATTTTATAGGCTTTTAATACACTTTTGAAAAAAGTGACATACTCGTCCCACCATGCTATTGGCTTTTAATACAATTATGTTCAATTGAAATTCTTGTCCTATCATTTTATAGGCTTTTAATATACTTGTGTAGAAAGTGACATACTTGTCCCACCATTCTGTAGGCTTTTAATACAATTATGTAGCTATTGTAATTCTTATACCATCATTCTATAGGCTTTTAATACACTTGTGTAGAACGTGACATACTTGTCCCACCATGCTATTGGATTTTAATACAATTTTGTAGAAATTGAAATTCTTGTCCCATCATTCTATAGGCTTTTAATACACTTGTGTAGAAAGTGAAATACTTTTCCCACTATGCTATTGGCTTTTAATACAATTATGCAGAAATTGAAATTCTTGTCCCATAAATCTATAGGTTTTTAATACACTTGTGTAGAAAGTGACATACTTGTCCCACCATGCTTTTGGCTTTTAATACAATTATGCAAAAATTGAAATTCTTGTCCCACCATTCTATAGGCTTTAAGAACACTTGTGTAGAAAGTGACATACTTTTCCCACTATGCTATTGGCTTTTAATACAATTATGCAGAAATTGAAATTCTTGTCCCATAAATCTATAGGTTTTTAATACACTTGAGTAGAAAGTGACATACTTGTCCCACCATGCTTTTGGCTTTTAATACAATTATGCAAAAGTTGAAATTCTTGTCCCACAATTCTATTGGCTTTTAATACACTTGTGTAGAGAGTGACATACTAGTCGGACCATTCTATAGGCTTTTGATATACTTGTGTAGACAGTGACTTACTTGTCCCACCATGCTATTGGCTGTTAATACAATTACGTAGAAGTTGAAATTATTGTCCCACAATCTGTAGGCTTTTAATACACTTGTGTAGAAAGTGACATACTTGTCCCACCATGCTATTGGCTTTTAATACAATTATGTAGAAATTAAAGTTCTTGTCCCACCATTCTATAGGCGTTTAATATACTTGATTAGAAAGTGACATACTTGCCCCACCATGCTATTGGCTTTTATTACAAGTATGCAGAAATTGAAGTTCTTGACCCACCATTCTATAGGCTTTAACTACACTTGTGTATAGAGTGACATTCGTGTCTCACCATTCTATTGGCTTTTAATACAATTCTGTAGAAATTGTGATTCTTGCCCCACAATTATATGGGCTTTTAATACACTTGTGTAGAAAGCGACATACTTGACCCACCATGCTAGTGGCTTTCAATACAATTATGCAGAAATTGAAATTTTTGTCCTAGCATTCTATAGGCTTTTAATACACTTGTGTAGAAAGTGACATACTTGTTCCACCATTCTATAGGCTTTTAATACACTTGTGTAGACAGTGACATTCTTGTCCCTTCCTTTTATTGCCTTTTAATAGAATTATGTAGAAATTGAAATTTTTGTCCCACCATTCTATAGACTTTTAATACAATTATGTAATTATTGAAATTCTTATCCCATCATTTTATAGGCTTTTAATACACTTTTGAAAAAAGTGACATACTCGTCCCACCATGCTATTGGCTTTTAATACAATTATGTTCAATTGAAATTCTTGTCCTATCATTTTATAGGCTTTTAATATACTTGTGTAGAAAGTGACATACTTGTCCCACCATTCTGTAGGCTTTTAATACAATTATGTAGCTATTGAAATTCTTATACCATCATTCTATAGGCTTTTAATACACTTGTGTAGAACGTGACATACTTGTCCCACCATGCTATTGGATTTTAATACAATTTTGTAGAAATTGAAATTCTTGTCCCATCATTCTATAGGCTTTTAATACACTTGTGTAGAAAGTGAAATACTTTTCCCACTATGCTATTGGCTTTTAATACAATAATGCAGAAATTGAAATTCTTGTCCCATAAATCTATAGGTTTTTAATACACTTGTGTAGAAAGTGACATACTTGTCCCACCATGCTTTTGGCTTTTAATACAATTATGCAAAAATTGAAATTCTTGTCCCACCATTCTATAGGCTTTAAGAACACTTGTGTAGAAAGTGACATACTTTTCCCACTATGCTATTGGCTTTTAATACAATTATGCAGAAATTGAAATTCTTGTCCCATAAATCTATAGGTTTTTAATACACTTGAGTAGAAAGTGACATACTTGTCCCACCATGCTTTTGGCTTTTAATACAATTATGCAAAAATTGAAATTCTTTTCCCACCATTCTATAGGCTTTTAATACACTTGTGTAGAAAGAGACATACTAATCCCACCATGCTATTGGCTTTTGACACAATTATGTAGAAATTGAAATTCATGTCCCACCATTCTATAGGCTTTTAATACACATGTGTAGAAAGTGACATACTTGTCCCACCATTCCCACCATGCTATTGTCTTTTAATACAGTTATGTAGAAATTGAAATTGTTGTCACACCATTCTATTGGCATTTAATACACTTGTGCAAAAAGTGACATACTTGACCCACCATGCTATTGGCTTTTAATACAATTATGTAGAAATTGAAATTCTTGTCCCACCATTCTATAGGTTGTTAATACACTCGTGTAGAAAGTGGCATACTTATCCCAACATTCTATAGGCTTTTAATACACTTGTTAAAAAAGTGACATACTTGTCCCACCATGCTATTGGCTTTTAATACAATTAAGTAAAATTGAAGTTCTTGTTCCACGATTCTATAGGCTTTTAATTCAATTGTGTAGAAAGTGACATAATTGTCCCACCATTCCCACAATGCTTTTGGCTTTTAATACAGTTATGTAGATATTGAAATCCTTTTCCCACTATTCTATAGACTTTTGATACACTTGTGTAAAACGTGACATACTTGTCCCACCATGCTATTGGCTTTTAATACAATTATGTACAAATTGAAATTCTTGGCCCACAATCTATAGGCTTTTAATACACTTGTGAAGAAAGTGACATACTAGTCCCACCATGCTATTGGCTTTTAATACAATTATGTAGAAATTGAAGTTCTTGTCCTACCATTCTAAAGGCTTTTAATATACTTGTGTAGAAAGTGACATACTTGCCCCAACATGCTATTGGCTTTTAATACAATTATGCAGCAATTGAAGTTCTTGTCCCACCATTCTATAGGCTTTTAGTACACTTGTGTAGAAAGTGACATTCGTGTCTCACCATTCTATTGGTTTTTAATACAATTATGTAGAAATTGAGATTCTTGCCCCACAATTATATGGGATTTTAATACACTTATGAAGAAGGTGACATACTTGTCCCACCATGCTACTGGCTTTTAATACAATTATGTAGAAATTCAAATTCTTGTCCCACAATCCGTAGGCTTTTAATACACTTGATTAGAAGGTGACATTCGTGTCTCACCATTCTATTGGCTTTTTATACAATTATATAGAAATTGAGATTCTTGCCCCACAATTATATGGGATTTTAATACACTTATGAAGAAGGTGACATACTTGTCCCACCATGCTATTGGCCTTTAATACACTTACGTAGAAAGTGACATACTTGTCCCACCATGCTATTGGCTTTTAATACAATTATGTACAAATTGAAATTTTTGTCCCACCATTCTATAGGCTTTTAATACACTTGTGTAGAAAGCGACATGCTTGACCCACCATGCTATTGGCTTTCAATACAATTATGTAGAAATTGAAATTCTTGTCCTAGCATTCTAAAGGTTTTTAGTACACTTTTGTAGAAAGTGACATACTTGTTCCACCATTCTATAGGCTTTTAATACACTTGTGTAGACAGTGACATACTTGTCCCATCATGTTATTGGCTTTTAATACAATTATGTAGAAATTGAAGTTCTTGTCCCATCATTATATAGGCTTCTAATACACTAGTGTAAAAAGTGACATAATTGTCCCACCATGCTATTGGCTTTTAATACATCTATGTAGAAATTGACATACTTGTCTCACCATTCTATTGCCTTTTAATACAATTATGTAGAAATTGAAATTCTTGTCCCATCATTCTATAGGTTTATAAAACTCTTGTGTAGAAAATTACATACTTGTCCCACCATGCTATTGACTTTTAATATAATTATGTAGAAATTGAAATTCTTGTCCCACCATTTTATAGACTTTTAATACCATTATGTAATAATTGAAATTCTTGTCCCATGATTTTATAGGCTTTTAATACACTTTTGTAGAACGTGACATACTTGTCCCACCATGCTATTGGCTTTTAATACAATTATGTTCAATTGAAATTCTTGTCCTATCATTATATAGGCTTTTAATACACTTTTGTAGAAAGTGACATACTGTCCCACCATGCTATAGGCTTTTAATACAATTATGTAGAAGTATAAATTCTTGTCCCACTATTCTATAGGCTTTTAATACAATTATGTAGCTATTGAAATTCTTGTCCCATCATTCTATAGGCTTTTAATACACTTGTGTAGAAAGTGACATACTTGTCCCACCATGCTATTAGCTTTTACTACAATTTTGTATCAATTGAAACTCTTATCCCATCATTCTATAGGCTTTTAATACACTTGTTTAGAAAGTGACATACTTGTCCCACTATGCTATTGGCTTTTAATACAATAATGCAAAAATTGAAATTCTTGTCCCATCATTCTATAGGCTTTTAATACACTTGTGTAGAAAGTGAAATACTTGTCCCATCATTCCCACCATGCTATTGGCTTTTAATACAATTATGCAAAAATTGAAATTCTTGTCCCAACATTCTATAGACTTATAATACAATTATGTAATAATTGAAATTCTTGTTCCATCATTTTATAGGCTTTTAATACACTTGTGTAGAAAGAGACATCTTTGTCCCACCATGCTATTGGCTTTTGACAAAATTATGTAGAAATATAAATCATGTCCCACCATTCTATAGGCTTTTAATACAGATGTGTAGAAAGTGACATACTTGTCCCACCATCCTATTGGCTTTTAATACAATCATGTAGAAATTGAAATTCTCGTCCCACCATAATATAGGCTTCTAATACACTTGTGTAGAAAGTGACATACTTGACCCACCATGCTATTCGCGTATAATACAGTTATGTAGAAATTGAAATACTTGTCCCACCATTATATAGGCATTTAATACACTTGTGTAGAAAGTGACATACTTGTCCCACAATGCTATTGGCTTTTAATACAACTATGTAGAAATTGAAATTATTGTCCCACCATTCTATAGGCTTTTAATACACTTGTGTTGAAAGTGATATACTTGTCCCACCATGGTATTGGCTTTTAATACAGTTATGTTGAAACTGAAAGTCTTGTTCCACAATACTATAGGCTTTGAATACACTTGTATAGAAAGTGGCAGTCTTGTCCCACCATTCTACTGGCTTTTAATATAATTGTTTATAAAGTAACACTATTGTCCCACAATTCTATAGAATTGTAATACACTTGTGTAGAATGTGAGGGTCGTGTCCCACCATTCTATAGGATTTTAATACACGTGTGTGGAAAGTGACATATTTGTTCCACCTTGCTATTGGCTTTTAATACAATTATGCTGAAATTTCAATTCTTGTCCCACCATTGTATAGGCTTTTAGTACACTTGTGTAGAAAGTGACATACTTTACCCACCAAGCTATTGGATTTTAATACAATTATGTAGAAATTGAAATTCTTGTCCCACCATTCTATAGGCTTTTAAGGCACTTGTGTAGAAAGAGACATACTTGTCCCACCATGCTTTTGCCTTTTGACACAATTATGTAGAAATTGAAATTCATGTTCCACCATTCTATAGGCTTGTATCACACTTCTGTAGAAAGTGACATACTTGTCCCACCATGCTATTGGCTTTTAATACACTTATGTAGAAATTGAAATTCGTGTCCCACCATTCTATATGCTTTTAGTACGCTTGTGTAGAAAGTGACATACTTGTCCCATCATGATATTGGCTTTTAATACAATCTTGTAGAAATTGAAGTTCTTGTCCCACCATTCTATAGGCTTTTAATACACTTGTGTAGAAAGTGACATACTTGTCCCACCATGCAACTGGCTTTTGATACAATTACGTAGAAGTTTAAATTATTGTCCCACAATCTATAGGCTTTTAATACACTTGTGTAGAAAGTGACATACTTGTCCCACCATGCTATTGGCTTTTAATACAATTATGTAGAAATTTTAATTTTTGCACACTGTTCTTTAGGATTTTAGTAAACTTGTGTACAAATTGAAATTCTTGTCCCATCATTCCCACCATGCTAGTGGCTTTTAATACAATTATGCAAACATTGAAATTCTTGTCCCACCATTCTATAGGCTTTTAATACACTTGTGTAGAAAGAGACATACTTGTCCCACCATGCTATTGGCTTTTGACACAATTATGTAGAAATTGAAATTCATGTCCCACCATTATATAGGCTTTTAATACACATGTGTAGAAAGTGACATACTTGACCCACCATGCTATTGGCTTTTAATACAATTATGTAGAAATTGAAATTCTTGTCCCACCATTCTATAGGTTGTTAGTACACTTGTGTAGAAAGTGGCATACTTATCCAAGCATTTTATAGGCTTTTAATACACTTGTTAAAAAAGTGACATACTTGTCCCACTATGCTATTGGCTTTTAATACAATTATGTAGAAATTGAAGTTCCTGTTCCACGATTCTATAGGCTTTTAATACACTTGAGTAGAAAGTGACATAATTGTCCCACAATTCCCACAATGCTTTTGGCTTTTAATACAGTTATGTAGATATTGAAATCCTTTTCCCACTATTCTATAAACTTTTGATACACTTGTGTAAAACGTGACATACTTGTCCCACCATGCTATTGGCTTTTAATAAAATTATGTAGAAATTGAAATTCTTGTCCCACCAATCTATAGGCTTTTAATACATTTGTTTAGAAAGTGACATACTTGTCCCACCATGCTACTGGCGTTTAATACAATTACGTAGAAGTTGAAATTATTGTCCCACAATCTATAGGCGTTTAATACACTTGTGTAGAAAGTGACATACTAGTCCCACCATGCTATTGGCTTTTAATACAATTATGAAGAAATTGAAGTTCTTGTCCTACCATTCTAAAGGCTTTTAATATACTAGTGTAGAAAGTGACATACTTGCCCCACCATGCTATTGGCTTTTAATACAATTATGCAGCAATTGAAGTTCTTGTCCCACCATTCTATAGGCTTTTAGTACACTTGTGTAGAAAGTGACATTCGTGTCTCACCATTCTATTGGTTTTTAATACAATTGTGTAGAAATTGAGATTCTTGCCCCACAATTATATTGGCTTTTAATACACTTGTGTAGAAGGTGACATACTTGTCCCACCATGCTACTGGCTTTTAATACAGTTATGTAGAAATTCAAATTCTTGTCCCACAATCCGTAGGCTTTTAATACACTTGTGGAGAAGGTGACATTCGTGTCTCACCATTCTATTTGCTTTTAATACAATTATATAGAAATTGAAATTTTTGTCCCACAATCTATAGGCTTTTAATACACTTACGTAGAAAGTGACATACTTGTACCACCATGCTATTGGCCTTTAATACACTTACGTAGAAAGTGACATACTTGTCCCACCATGCTATTGGCTTTTAATACAATTATGTAGAAATTGAAATTTTTGTCCCACCATTCTATAGGCTTTTAATACAAATGTGTAGAAAGCGACATGCTTGACCCACCATGCTATTGGCTTTCAATACAATTATGTAGAAATTGAAAGTCGTGCACTAGCATTCTATAGGTTTTTAATACACTTTTGTAGAAAGTGACATACTTGTTCCACCATTCTTATGGCTTTTAATACACTTGTGTAGACAGTGACATACTTGTCCCACCATGCTATTGGCTTTTAATACATCTATGTAGAAATTGACATACTTGTCTCACCATTCTATTGCCTTTTAATACAATTATGTAGAAATTGAAATTCTTGTCCCATCATTCTATAGGTTTATAATACACTTGTGTAGAAATTTACATTCTTGTCCCACCATGCTATTGACTTTAAATACAATTATGTAGAAATTGAAATTCTTGTCTCACCATTCTATAGACTTTTAATACAATTATGTAATAATTTAAATTCTTGTCCCATCAATTTATAGGCTTTTAATACACTTGTGTAGAAAGTGACATACTTGTCCCACCATGCTATTGGCTTTTAATTCAATTATGTTCAATTGAAATTCTTGTCCTATCTTTCTATAGGCTTTTAATACACTTTTGTAGAAAGTAACATACTTGTCCCACCATGCTATAGGCTTTTAATTCAATTATGTAGTAGTTGAAATTCTTGTCCCACCATTCTATAGGCTTTTAATACAATTATGTAGCTATTGAAATTATTGTCCCATCATTCTATAGGCTTTTAACACACTTGTGTAGAAAGTGACATACTTGTCCCACCATGCTATTGGCTTTTAATACAATTTTGTATAAATTGAAACTCTTGTCCCATCATTCTATATGCTTTTAATACACTTGTGTAGAAAGTGACATACTTGTCCCACTATGCTATTGGCTTTTAATACAATAATGGAGAAATTGAAATTCTTGTCCCATCATTCTATAGGCTTTTAATACACTTGTGTAGAAAGTGACATACTTGTCCCATCATTCCCACCATGCTATTGGCTTTTAATACAATTATGAAAAAATTGAAATTCTTGTCCCACCATTCTATGGACTTTTAATACAATTATGTAATAATTGAAATTCTTGTCCCATCATTTTATAGGCTTTTAATACACTTGTATAGAAAGAGACATACTTGTCCCACCATGCTATTGGCTTTTGACACAATTATGTAGAAATATAAATTCATGTCCCACCATTCTATATGCTTTTAATACACATGTGTAGAAAGTGACATACTTGTCCCACCATCCTATTGGCTTTTAATACATTTATGTAGAAATTGAAATTCTCGTCCCACCATAATATAGGCTTTTAATACACTTGTGTAGAAAGTGACATACTTGACCCACCATGCTATTTGCGTATAATACAATTATGTAGAAATTGAAATTCTCGTCCCACCATTTTATAGGCTGTTAGTACACTTGTGTAGAAAGTGACATACTTATCCGACATACTTATCCCAGCATTCTATAGAATTTTTATACACTTGTAAAAAAGGGACATACTTGTCCCACCATGCTATTGGGTTTTAATACAATTAAGTAGAAATTGAAGTTCTTGCTCCACCATACTATAGGCTTTTAATACACTTGTGTAGAAAGTGACATAATTGTCCCAATATGATATTGGCTTTTAATACAACTATGTAGAAATTGAAATTCTTGTCCCACCATTCTATAGGCTTTTAATGCTCTAGTGTAGAAATTGACATACTTTTCCCATCATGGTATTGGCTTTTAATAAAATTATGTAGAAATTGAAATTCATGTCCCACCATTCTATAGGCTTTTATTACACTTCTGTTGAAAGTGACATACTTGTCCCACCATGCTATTGGCTTTTAATACAATTATGTAGGAATTGAAATTCTTGTCCCACCATTCTATAGGCCTTTAATACACTTGTGTAGAAAGTTATTTAATTGTCCCATCATGCTATTGGCTTTTAATACACTTATATAGAAATTGAAATTATTATCCCACCAATCTATATGCTTTTAGTACACTTGTATAGAAAGTGACATGCTTGTCCCGTCGTTCAAACAATGCTATTAGCTTTTAGTACAGTTATGTAGATATTGAAACCCAATTCCAACCATTCTATAGACTTTTAATACACTTGTGTAGAACGTGACATACTTGTCACACCATGCTATTGGCGTTTAATACAATTAAGTAGAAATTGAAATTCTTGTCCCACCATTCTATTGTTTGTTAGTACATTTGTGTAGAAAGAGACATACTTATCCCACCATGCTATTGGCTTTTAATACAATCATGTAGAAAATGAAATTCTTGTCCCACCATTCTATAGGCTTTTAATACACTTGAGTAGAAAGAAAGTGACCTACTTTTCCCACCATGCTATTGGCTTTTAATACAGTTATGTAGAAATTGAAATACTTATCCCACCATTATATAGGCTTTTAATACACTTGTGTAGAAAATGACATACTTGTCCCACCATGCTATTGGCTTTTAATACAATTATGTAGAAATTGAAATTATTGTCCCACCATTCTATTGGCTATTAATACACTTGTATAGAAAGTGGCAGTCCTTTCCCACCATTCTACTGGCTTTAAATATAATTGTTTATAAAGTAACACTATTGTCCCACAATTCTATAGAATTGTAATACACTTGTGTAGAATGTGAGGGTCGTGTCCCACCATTCTATTTGATTGTAATACACTTGTTTAGAAAGTGACATACTTGTCCTACCATGCTATTGGATTTTAAGACAATTATGTAGAAATTGAAATTCTTGTCCCACCATTCTATAGGCATTTAATACACTTGTGTAGAAAGTTATTTAATTGTTCCACCATTCTATTGGCTTTTAATAGAACTATGTAGACATTTATATTCTTGTCCCACCATTCTATAGGCTTTTAATGCACTCGTGTAGAAAGAGACATACTTGTCCCACCATGCTATTGGCTTTTGACACAATTATGTAGAAATTGACATTCTTGTCCCACCATTCTGTAGGCTTTTAATACACTTGTGTAGAAAGTGACCTACTTGTCGCACCATGCTATTGGCTTTTAATACAGTTATGTAGAAATTGAAATACTTGTCCCACCATCACTGTAGGGATCCGTACACCGGATCTTGGTCAAGACCCCGTTCACTAGTACGGAGTTTTGGTCAGCCATGTTGTAGAAAACGTACGGATAACAACAGCAAATGTAGGTTAACCACGTTTTTCTCCTATTTTTGTTCATTTTATATGAATAATCAGTATTGCTATATGGTGCGGAAACATTTCCCCGTTCAAATATTACCGTACATTGTTGACATATTACTTTAAATGCTACAATTTGGATCAAAGAAAAACAATTGCCGGTGCTGAAATTCGCCCAAAGTACCCTTCAGCAATAAATATCTCATTAATTTTCAAGTTAATGAAAATTTTGAATTGGCAGATTTATTTGTTTTTCCAATATACGTGCATGTTCAAATGTTGAACTTCATTCATCCGAAATTGACCGAGATATGAATCGAAACAAAATTAATGTTTGTGTACGGGGTCTTGGGCACTTGTGTACGGAGTACTGCAAATATTCTCTTTTTACTGTACGGAGTTTTGCTTTAAATATTTTGTATGAAACTATGGTTTTAATGGTACTTGCATTTCATGTAATACATAAAACATTCATTGAATGTTTGTAAACAGTCAATGTAGTGTCATTAGAACTGAATCAACGTAGATTTCCTTGAACAGATATAATCATGCGAGCTATATAGATAATTAACCCATGCCGTTATCTATATTATGTGTTGTCAATGTAGTTTAAGAACCAACTTTACATTTTCTATTAACATGCTTAGGAAAGTTTGACATATGTTAGATGTCAGTATGGGGCATAGAATTAATTTTAACCTGACAGGCAAACTGTTTGAAAAAAATACGGTAAGGATTTTTAACGCCCGTGGGACGTATAATAATACTTTATTTAAACAATATTTTATTCAAGTACTGAATGGGATTGGACAAGAGGCAATGCCTATGTAAGACCTCTCCCATATCAAGGTACATATAAACAATAAATTCATATCAAACATAACATAACATGTGGAATTGTAGTACAGTTTGCATATATTGGTTTGACAATTAACTTAGAATCTTTGAAACATGTGTACCGTGATTGATTAGTATTAACACTTTGTACTGTCTGAAAGAATTTAAGTGAGAAAAAAAAGAGAATCAACAGAAAGAAAATCATACTGGAAACCAATACGAAATATATATAAAAATGTATCGATTATTACAAAATATAATGGTTTTAGTATGAGTTTCTATAACCAATAGTTAATTTTGGAATTTAAGATAACTGAGAAAACAGACAAACAAAAAAAATAAAAATTACAATAAAAAAGGAAGAAAGATGATAAAATATAAAAAAAACTTCTAGCATTGTGACAAAACATATCTGAAAATACAATAGTATATACATACATATACATATGTACATGTACATACATCTATAATTCTACGAAAATCCCCTGGTACACTTGATGTATTTGTGGACGATAAGTACAATTTCTGAGTTCGTCGTATCGTTTAGTATCAAGTCAATGTTGATATGCGTGACATCAACAAGATTGGCTAGGGTATCAAGTAAGTCATTTCTGAATTGGTTATACAGTGGACAGTTGAAAAAGAAATGAGTATTGTCCTCACATGGATTGCCACATTTCGGACATACTGCTGAATCTGTCAAGAAGTGGTCAAATAAATACGTATTTAGATTACTTGAGTTATTTCTTAATTGACAATGGATGATGTTATCATTCCTAATTCCTATATTATAGTGATATGGACTGTCAGTCCTATGTTCAATAGCCTTAAGTTTATGCTTAAATTGTTCAACAGATGGTGCATTTTTAGCTTCAACTTGGACGCTCTCTAATAGATCAGATTCTCCCTGTGTACAGTTATCCCATACTGAATCTCCATATTCAAGTATAAGTCTTATAAAGGCGATATATATTTTCAATAGAGAATGTCTGTCAAGTTTGTACTTAAGCATTCTTAGAATTTTAAATCGTGCACATGCTTTTTCGTATATATTTTCTTCTTTTTTTTGGGACCAAGTTGCATTGGACTGAATTGTTAATCCAAGGTGGCAATGTGACGCTACGTCTTGTACTACATCATTATCAAAGTAGACTGGTGGGTGGTTATAGTTTCTTCTAGTGCAAACAAGGCTTTTGTTTTTTTTAGGATTAAATGTAACAGCCCATTTTTTTGACCATTCAGATATTTTTCAAAGATCATTTGTAAGAGAGTTGGCACATTCTACTGGGTTTTTATCAACTACAACTAAAAGAGAAGTGTCATCAGCAAATAACCGTACATCATTCAATAAGTCATATGTGATGTCATTTATTTAAAGCAGAAATAGAAACGGACCTAAAACAGAGCCTTGCGGAACACCTGCATCTATAGTACTGAAGCTTGAAGAAAATCCATCTAGGACTACTTTTTGCTGCCTATCAGAGAGATAGCTACGTTTCCAGTTACATAATGAATCATTGATACCATATTTAGCTAATTTAAAAAGCAACCCAGCATGCCATACTTTGTCAAACGCAAAATATCGTACATCTTTCCCAGCGTCGAGGTTGCTTATTATGTTATTATATATTTCTATGAGCTGATTTACTGTAGAGTCTCTAGGTTGAAAGCCTGCCTGGCATTTGCACAGAAGGTTATTCGTTTTGATATAGTTGAACAAGTGTTTAAATACGATTTTTTCCATCAATTTGCAAATAATACTGGTAATGGATATATGCCTATAATTGCCCGGCATGTCAGGTTCTCCCTTGCCCTTAAAAATAGGAGTTACATTCGCCTGTTTCCATTGGTATGGTACTTTTCTAGTGGACAATGACAGATTAAAAGTCGCGTCAATGGAGCATCAATGCTATTTAAAACTAATTTTAACACCTTTGGGCTAATCATATCTGGGCCTGGAGGTTTCGATAGTTTCAAGATTTTCAATTGATCAATTACTTCCGTTTCATTTATAATAAAGTCATTCATTTTATAGTCAGTGCGATTATGAAAAGTAGGTTATTCCGGTTCATGTTCAATATGAGATGAAAAGGAAGAATTCAATGCGTTTGCTTTGTCTACTGGATGTATTAAAATACGACCGTTATTTTTAATTGGAAAGTTTGGTTGAGTTACTTTGTTCAATTTAGAGATCGATTTTGCTATACGCCACCATTTACCCGTGGGGATTGATTTATCAGTTAACTGGGATGTAAGTTTTGACTTGTATGATTCCTTAGATTCGCGGATTAAAGCAATTACCTCATTTCTAAGTTGAATAAACATTGACCAATATAATGGATTGTTGTAAATGAGAAAAAAAATTATATGACGTTAACTGTGGTCACAATGAGCTAAAATTGGACAACTGTATCAATTCTAACAGACAATAATATACGTCTGGACTTAGTTTGTAGTACATGTAGTTATTTGGAATAAGTACGGAGTCTTTCTCAAGAATTACCCCTTTTAAGTTTTAGTTTTCTACATTTTTTCGTCTTAACAATACAAAATGATATAAGACATATAGGACCTAAATAATGTCTAAGAATTACTACAAATATAAGTAAATAACTTCAGTGCAGAGCAGCGAAAACAATCTTAGCATTGCAAAACCCCGTACAGTACATGGACAAGACTCCGTACACAAATCAGCGTCTTTTTATATGAATTAGTTACGCTGGGCACGTTTTGTTTCGATTCATATCTCGGCCAATTTCGGATGAATGATGCTGAAATTTTGAACATGCACGTATATTGCGAAAACAAATAAATCTGCCAATTCAAAATTTTCATTAACTTGAAAATTAATGAGATATTTATTGCTGAAGGGTACTTTGGGCGAATTTCAGCACCGGCAATTGTTTTTCTTTGATCCGAATTGTAGCATTTAAAGTAATATGTCAACAATGTACGGTAATATTTGAACGGGGAAATGTTTCCGCAACATATAGCAATACTGATTATTCATATACATGAACAAAAATAGGAGAAAAACGTGGTAAACCTACCTTTGCCGTTGTTATCCGCACGTTTTCTACAACATGGCTGACCAAAACTCCGTACTAGTGAACGGGGTCTTGACCAAGATCCGGTGTACGGATCCCTACAGTGACCATGCTATTGGCTTTTAATAAACTTGTGTTGAAAGTGATATACTTGTCCCACCATGGTATTGGCTTTTAATACAGTTATGTTGAAACTGAAAGACGTGTTCCACAATTCTATAGGCTTTTAATACACATGTATAGAAAGTGGCAGTCTTGTCCCACCATGGTACTGGCTTTTAATATAATTGTTTATAAAGTAACACTATTGTCCCACAATTCTATAGAATTGTAATACACTTGTGTAGAATGTGAGGGTCGTGTCTCACCATTCTATAGGATTTTAATACACTTGTTTAGAAAGTGACATACTTGTCCTACCATTCTATTGGATTTTAATACAATTATGTAGAAATTGAAATTCTTGTCCCACCATTCTATAGGCTTTTAATGCACTTGTGTAGAAAGAGAAATACTTGTCCCACCATGCTTTTGGCTTGTGACACAATTATGTAGAAATTGAAATTCATGTCCCACCATTCTATAGGCTTTTATTACACTTCTGTAGAAAGTGACATACTTGTCCCACCATGCTATTGGCTTTTAATACGCTTATGTAGAAATTGAAATTCTTGTCTTACCATTCTATATGCTTTTAGTACGCTTGTGTAGAAAGTGACATACTTGTCCCACCATTCCCACAATGCTATTGGCTTTTATTACAGTTATGTAGATATTGAAATCCTTTTCCCACCATTCTATAGACTTTTAATACACTTGTGTAGAACGTGAAATACTTGTCACACCATGCTATTGGCGTTTAATACAATTATGTTGCAATTGAAATTTTTGTCCCACCATTCTATTATTTGTTAGTTCATTTGTGTAGAAAGTGACATACTTGTCCCACCATGCTATTGGCTTTTAATACAATTATGTAGAAATTGAAGTTCTTGTTCCACCATTCTATAGGCTTTTAATACACTTGTGTAGAAAGTGACATAATTGTCACACCATACTATTGGCTTTTTATACAATTATGTAGAAATTGAAATTCTTGTCCCACCATTCTATATGCTTTTAGTACACTTGTGTAGAAAGTGACATACTTGTCCCACCATTCCCACAATGCTATTGGCTTTTAATACAGTTATGTAGAAATTGAAATTCTTTTCCCACTATTCTATAGACTTTTAATCACTTGTGTAGAACGTGACATACTTGTCCCACCATGCTATTGGCTTTTAATATTTCAATATTTCAATATTTTATTAGTGATACAGGCCACCGGCCAAAACAAATAACATGTATACAATATATTTATCATAAATTTACACGTGGTTTGGTTGTTATGCATAAATGTACAATTAACTAACAATACTATCAATACAATACTATTGCTGTTATACAACAGTACATACTAATCATGAATAAATTCACTTCGTTTAACGAAAGCATAGTAAAGAAACATAGCTATATGTTTTATAACACTTTCATTTTTACATGACATGACAATATTAAACTTGTGTTTGTTGGGAAACTCATAGTACTTTTTAGGAATATATAACGATCTTAAATACACTTGTATCGAAAGTGGCAGTCCGGTCTCACCATTCTACTGGCTTTTATTATAATTGTTTAGAAAGTAACACTATTGTCCCGCAATTCCATAGAATTGTAATACACTTGTGTAGAATGTAGAATGTGAGGGTCGTGTCCCACCATTCTATAGGATTTGAATACACTTGTGTGGAAAGTGACATATTTGTTCCACCTTGCTATTGGCTTTTAATACAATTATGCTGAAATTTAAATTCTTGTCCCACCATTGTATAGGCTTTTAGTACACTTGTGTAGAAAGTGACATACTTTACCCACCAAGCTATTGGCTTTTAATACAATTATGTAGAAATTGAAATTCTTTTCCCACCATTCTATAGGCTTTGAATACACTTGTGTAGAAAGTGACATAAAAGTCCCACCATGTTATTGGCTTTTAATACAATTATGCAAAAATTGAAATTCTTGTGCCACCATTCTATAGGCTTTCCATGATCTTTTTTGTCTTGACCTTAATGGTTTATTCTCTTACTGCTCTGGCTTCTGCCAAGTCATTGAGTACCTTCATTATGTCTTTCTAAGCTATTGTTTTGTTTGTATTATATTTACACGAGCATATTTGTGTTTTACTTATATTGCCTATTGATACCGCCTTGTTGGTTAGATTAGATCATGGCGGGGATTTCTTTATTTACACTGTCCTGGTTTAATGGGATGACAGTAGGGTAAGTGTGTGGTTTGGTGCACCCTAAAATCGGTTTAAACCCCCCACTGACCGTTCCAAGGCTGTAGCTCTTTTGTCAACCCTTTTGTGTTTGTGATGTCGTTTGCAGTTATTATTGCTTTTGCCTTCTTGTTTGTCTTTTTGCGTGTTTCTTTCTGTGTATTGTGGTTGACTGTTCTCCTTGAATGCTACTTTCCCTGTCCGACCTTTTTATATTTCATTTAATAAACTTGTGTAGAAAGTGACATACTTGTCCCACCATGCTATTGACTTTTAATACAATTATGTAGGAATTGAAAGTCTTGTCACACCATTCTGTAGGCTTTGAATATACTTGTGTAGAAAAAAAGATAATTGTTCCACCATGCTATTGGCTTTTAATACAATTATGTAGAAATCGAAATACTTGTCCCACCATTCTATATGCTTTTAGTACACTTGTGTAGAAAGTGACATACTTGTCCCACCATTACCACCATGCTATTGGCTTTTAATACAATTATATGGAAATTTAAATTCTTTCCCCACTATTCCATAGGCTTTTAACACACGTGTGTAGAAAGTGACATACTTGTCCCACCATGCTGCCGGCTTTTAATACAATTATGTAATAATTAAAATTCATGTCCCACCATTCTATAGGCTTTTAAGACATTTGTGTAGAAAGTGGCATACTTGTCCAGCAATGCTATTGGCTTTTAATATAATTATGTAAAAATTGAAATTCTTGTCCCACCATTCTATAGGACTTTAATACACTTTTGTAGAACGTGACATACTTGTCTCACCACTCTATTCGCTTTTAATACAATTATGTAGAAATTGAAATTCCTGCCCAACCATTATATAGGCTTTTAATGCACTTGTGTAGAAAGTGACATACTTGTCTCACAATGCTATTGGCTTTTAATACAATTATGCAGAAATTGAAATTCTTGTCCCACCATTATATAGGGTTTTAATACACTTGTGTAGAAAGTGACATACTTGTTCCACCGTGCTGTTGGCTTTTAATACAATTATGTAAAATTGAAATTCTTGTCCCACAATGCTATTGGCTTTTAATTCAATTATGTAGATATTGAAATTGTTATCCCATCATTATATAGGCTTTTAATACACTTGTGTAGAAAGTGAGATACTTGTACCACCATGCTTCTGGCTTTTAATGAAATTATGTAGAAATTGAAATTCTTGTCCCACCATTCTAAAGGCTTTGAACACACTTGTGTAGAAAATGACATATTTGGCCCACCAGGCTATTGTCTTTTAATACAATTATGTTGAAATTGAAATTCCTGTCCCACCATTCTATAGGCTTTTAATGCACTTGTGTAAAAAGTGACATACTTGTCTCACAATGCTATTGGCTTTTAATACAATTATGCAGATATTGAACTTTTTGTCCCACCTTTATATAGGATTTTAATACACTTGTGTGAAAAGTGACATACTTGTCTCACAATGCTATTGGCTTTTAATACAATTATGCAGATATTGAACTTTTTGTCCCACCTTTATATAGGATTTTAATACACTTGTGTAAAAAGTGACATACTTGTCTCACAATGCTATTAGCTTTTAATACAATTATGCAAAAATTGAAATTCTTGTCCACCATTAGAAAAATTATAGGCTTTTAATACACTTGTGTAGAAAGTGACATACTTGTCCCACTATCCTATTGACTTTTAATACAATTATGTAGGAATTGAAATTCTTGTCCCACCATTCTATAGGCTCTTAGTACACTTGCGTAGAACGTGACATAATTGCCTTCACATTCTATTGGCTTTTAATACAATTATGTAGAAATTCTTGCCACACCATTATATAGGCTTTTAATACACTTGTGTCGAAAGTGACATACTTGTCCAACCATGCTATTGGCTTTTAATACAATTATGTAGGAATTGAATTTATTGCCCCACCATGATATAGGTTTTTAGTACACTTGTGTAGAAAGTGAAATACTTGTCCCACCATGCTATTGGCTTTTAATACAATTATGTAGAAATTGAAATTCTTGACCCACCAGTCTATTGGCTTTTAATACAATTATGTAGAAATTGAAATTCTAGTCCCACCATTCTATAAGCTTTTAATACACTTGTGTAGAAAGTGACATAATTGTCCCACCATTCTATAGGGTTATAATACACTTCTGTAGAAAGTAACATACTTGTCCCACCATGCTAAAGGCTTTTAACATACTTGTGTAGAAAGTGACATACTTGTCCCCACCAGGCAATAGACTTTTAATACAATTATGTAGAAATTGAAATTCTTGTCACACCATTCTATAGGCTTTTAGTACACTTGTGTAGAAAGAGACATAATTGTCTCACCATGCTATTGGCTTTAATTACAACTATGTAGAAATTGAAATTCTTGTCCCACCATTCTATAGGCTTTTAATACACTTGTGTAGAAAATGACATACTTGTCTCACTATGCTACCGGCTTTTAATACAATTATGTAGAAATTGAAATTGTTGTTCCACTATTCTATAGCTGTAAATACACTTGTGTAGAAAGTGACATACTTGACCCACCATGCTATTGGCTTTAAATACAACCATGTAGAAATTGAAATTCTTGTCCCACCATTCTATAGGCTTTTAATACACATGTGTAGAAAGTGACATACTTTTCCCACCATTCTATTGGCTTTTAAATAAAATTATTGAGGAATTGAAATTGTTGTTCCACTATTCTATAGCTTTTAATACACTTGTGTAGAAAGTGACATACTTGACCTACCATGCTATTGGCTTTAAATACAATTATGTAGAAATTGAAATTCTTGTCCCACCATTCTATAGGCTTTTAGTACACTTGTGTAGAACGTAACATACTTGTCCCACCATGCTATTGGCTTTAAATACAATTATGTAGAAATTGATGTTCTTGTCCACCATTCTATAGGCTTTTATTACACTTTTAATAAAATTATTTAGGAATTGAAATTGTTGTCCCACCATTCTATAGCCTTTTTTAAAACTTGTGTAGAAAGTGACATACTTGACCCACCATGCTATTGGCTTTAAATCAATTATGCAGAAATTGAAATTCTTGTCCCACCATTCTGTAGGCTTTTTATACACTTGTGTAGAAAGTGACATACTTGTTCCACCACTTTATTGGCTTTTAATACAATTATGAAGAAATTGAAATGCAAGACCCACCATTCTATAGGCTTTTAATACACTTGTGTAGAAAGAGACATACTTGTCCCACCATGCTGTTGGCTTTTAATAGAATTATGTAGAAATTGAAATTATTGTCCCACTATTCTAAAGGCTTTTAATACACTTGTGTAGAAAGTGACATACTTGTCCCACCATACTATTGGCTTTTAATACAATTATGTAGAAATTGAAATTCTTGACCCACCAGTCTATAGGCTTTTAGTACACTTGTACTGAAAGTGGCAGTCCTGTCTGACCATTCTACTGGCTTTTAATATAATTATTTATAAAGTAACACTATTGTCCCATAATTCTATAGAATTGTGAAACACTTGTGTAGAATGTTAGGGTCGTGACCCACCATTCTATAGGATTTTAATACACATGTGTAGAAAGTGACATTATTGTTCCACCATGCTATTGGCTTTTTATACAATTATGTAGAAATTGAAATTCTTGTCCCACCATTCTATAGGCTTTTAATACACTTGTGTAGAAAGTGACATAATTGTCCCACCATGCTATTGGATTTTAATACAAATATGTAGAAATTTAAATTTTTGTCCCACCATTCAATAGGGTTATAATACACTTCTGTAGAAAGTGACATACTTGTCCCACCATGCTATAGGCTTTTAATACAATTATTCAAAAATTTAAATTCTTGTCCCACCATTCTATATGCTTTTAGTACACTTGTGTATATTATAAATGACAGAGATTAAAATTTTGTCAGTTAATTGTCAAGGTCTTGGTTAAGCAGAGAAAAGACTTGATGTATTCAATTATCTTAAATCAAAACAATGTCATGTATATTGCCTTCAGGACATCCATTCCACTGAAACCACTGACAAGTTTATTCTCACCCAGTGGGGAAATGAATGCCTTTTTAGTTCAGGCACCTCAAACTCTCGAGGGGTTGCCATATTATTCAGCAAAAACATATAATATAAAATAAATAGTCATATTCCGGATAATTAGGGTAATTTTCTGATTATGGACTTAACTGTAGATAACAACAGATTTACACTTATAACGCTCTATGGGCCAATCAATGATTCACCCACTTTATTTGATAATATTCTACGTAAAACTGAACAATTTAATAATAATACTTGGATCATATGTGGCGATTTTAATTTAGTGTTAGACAAAAAGCTTGATTACTGACATTATAAACATGTTAACATGTTAACAATAAAAATGCTAAAAAAAGATTATTAGAAATTATTGCCCAGAATAATCTTATAGATCCTTTTCGAGAATTACACCCCGATTTAAGAAGATATACATGGAGACGCAAAAGACCTCTACAGCAAGCAAGACTTGATTTTTTTCTTGTATCCGAAACGCTTTTTCCGTCTGTAAATAAATGCACAATTGAATCTAGCTATCGCTCTGATCACTCGATGACAATTTTTAATATAAATTTTACGCATTTTATTCGAGGTTAACCATTGTGGAAACATAATAACTCTCTTCTCAGTGATATTGAATACTTAAATATAATGAATTCAAATATAGAGGAAGTTAAAGCACAGTATGCAGTGCCGATTTACAACAACGATAACATAACATACCAAATAATGAAATACAATTTGTGATTGATGATCAATTATTTTTAGAAACACTGCAATGGAATTAAGGGGTAAATTTATATCATATTCAAGCTACAGAAAGAGAACAAAAGAAAATCGAGAAAAATAATTAATAAAACTCATTGAAGTTCTAGAACACGATCTATCAACCGACAAAATCCAATCTATGGAAATACTTAAACAAGAACTACAAAACCTAAGAAAAGATAAAATGCAAGGGTATTTGATACGATCACGAGCAAAACTAGTAGAAGACGGTGAAAAACCTTCGAAGTTTTTTTGTAACCTAGAAAACATAACTTTGCATCTAAACTAATTCCAAAACTAGAAAAACAAAATGGAGACATAATAACGGATCAATTTGAAATTTTACAAGACGCTAAGATTTTTTATAAAGAGTTATACTCCAGTAAAGATGAGTTACTAGAAGATATAGACTTAGAAAATGAGCTGTCGAGATTAAACATACCACAACTTTCTACAATTGAATCCAACTCAATAGAAGGTCCCTTAACAACGAATAATTAGCCACGACGCTAAGAGCAATGTCTAAAAATCGAAGTCCAGGGAGCGACGGTTTTGGGGCCGATTTCATTAAAGGGAATGAAGCGACACAGCCAAATAAACTCTATTATTGAGAGTTCTGAAACACTTAGAAAAGGTGAAAGAATTATCAAAATCGGATGATGGACCAAAAAGATATGACCATTTAAAGGTTGTTCTAAAACGAATATGGGAGCCGCCATTTTTAGAACTATGACATCATAGTTCCATATTACCATATATTGAATATTGATAAATATAATTTAAAATGAAGAAAATCACTGCAAATGAATGATTTTTTTTTTATTGGTGATATAAATCATTATTGCCATTAAGTATTAGATATTTTTCATACAGTTGATGTCATTTTTTCCCTATAAATCAGTAAATTTTTATATTTATAAATATTCCATATATGGTCATTTAGAACCGTGATGTAATAGCTCACAAAATGGCCGCTTCCATATCCGTTTCAATATAAACTTCAAATGAACATATCTTCTTTGTTTATCATCCGATTTTGATAATTCTTTCACCCATATTCAAGTATTTTAGAACTCTCAATAATAAAGATGTTTGGCTGTGTCGCTACATACCCTTTAAAGCATTTTGGAAACAGATTGGTCATTTTATAGTCCGGTCGCTTAATTGTGGGTTCAATATAGGGGAATAATTTATAACCCAAAAAGAGGGTATAATTACTGTTATACCCAAAGAAAATAAATCCAGGCTTAACATAAAAAATTGCAGACCAATTTCACTTCTTAATTGTGTATACAAAATTGCCTCGGGTGCCATAGCCATTAGATTTAAATCTACACTTGACAAACTAATTCATAGGGATCAATCTGGTTTTATTGCAGGTAGATATTTAGGTGAAAACACAAGATTTATATATGATATTATGCAATATGCAAAAGAAAACAATCTAAATGGACTTGTTCTTTTAGTGGATTTCGAAATAGCGTTTGATTCACTTTCATGTGCATTTGTTTACAATGTGTTGAAGTTTTTTGGATTTGGAAAGTGTATTATTTCATGGATAAAATTATTTTATAAAAAAGGCAAATTAACGTTTAATCAAGGCGGTAATCTATCACCTTACATTTTTATCCTATGTGCAGAAATCCTTGCTAGCAAAATAAGAAGTAACAACAATATTAAGGGAATCAATGATAATGGTACAGAAGTTAAACTGTCAAAATACGCAGATGATACATCTATGGTTCTAGTCGGATCTCCATCTTCACTTAGAGAAAGTTTATCAGAATTATCAAAATATGCAAAATACTCTGGTTTAAACGTAAACTTTGATAAAACACAAATAAAATGGATAGGCAGAAAAAAATATAGCCAAGACACAATTAAAACTAAGTGAAAATTAACTTGGGGGGAAACACAATTTAAATTATTAGGTATAAATTTCAATGTTGATCTAGATAAAATGTTAGACATAAATTATAATGATAAAATAACAAAGATTCAAAATATGATCTTGATATGGAAAAGAAGATATTTAACTCCATTAGGGAAAATAACAGTTATCAAATCACTACTCGTACCAATATTAAACCATCTTTTTATATCTCTTCCAAATCCTACGGAATCCATTATAGCAAAAATTAATGGCATACTGTACGACTTTCTTTGGGAAGGTCCAGCAAAAATAAAAAACACAGTTATAGTAAAGCAATATTCAAAGGGAGGTCTCAACATGATAAACTTAAAGGCTTTTATCTTCAGTCTAAAATCCACGTGGAGAAGAAGATTAATTGTGAGTGAAGGTAAATGGAAACATGCAGTTGAAAGTTTCATTGATATTAAACAATTAGCAGTTTTAGGCAAATGCTATTGTGAAACAATAATGAAGAAAACTAATAATAAATTTTGGATTGATGTTTTATCTGCCTTTGCCGCAGTCATTAACAGTAATAAAATTGAATCTGTAGATACGTTTTTATTAAGTCCTATTTTCTACAATAACAGTATTTTAATTGACAGTAAGTCAGTATATTATAAAAAGTGGTTTGATAAAAATATTTACCTAATAAATGACCTATTTAAAGATAATGGAGAACTATATTCCATTAGTAAATTCGAGGATATGTATGGTTTAAAAACAGATTTCTTACAGTATAGTGGCTTAATATTAGTTATTAAATCCTTTCAAAAGAAGATATTGAAAACAACAGTTTCAAGTAAAATTCCACTTTCAAATATACCATCAAACAACGCCCCATTTATCCAAAACAGAAAAGGTTGCAAAATATTTTACAATATTCTAAATAAAAACAGCGATAAACCAACTTCAAAATTAAAATGGGAACTTAGTTATGACATAGAGGAAGAAACATGGACAGATATATATGCTTCACCATTCAAAAGTACAATGAGCACAATGTTGCAATGGTTTTAGATTAGAATAAATCACAGATTACTTCCAACTAATCTTTACTTACACAAAATAAAAATAAAAGATAACCCCTTACGTTATTCTTGTAACGTAGAAGAGACAATTACTCACATGCTATGGACCTGACCCACAACACAAACTACAAAGAATACTTGTATCAAAACAAATAATACTGCCATTTACAGAAGAACTTTTTATATTCAACATTGGAAAATGCTTAACAAAGCTTTAGTTGCAAATATTGCTATAAATCAAATATTATATTTTTTGCTCAAAACGACAAAACACACCATTATCCATACAGGCACTTAAAAACATACTTAAATGCTCTCATAACACATATAAACATATTGCAATAAAAAAACATAAAATGTGGAACAATTCAATAAAGATTGGGAGAGGCTAAAACAAATATTTAACTAGGTACATAATCTTATCACATTAAAATACTCACCTCCACTGAACCAATAACTGGGTTTTTTTTCATTTTGTACATCGATTAAATCAGAAAATTCAAGACATGGATCACACAGGTAGTTTTTAAAATTATTACATTTCACTTCATTTTTTATTTTATTTTTGGACTAAAAATAACTTCCCCATTGCAAATCACATTATTTTATTATAAAGCAAACACACAGTATTTTCAAATGTTGTATAACATGCTTGTATATATTTTGTAAGGTGTGGCAAAGGATGGTCCTCCACGATCCTAGTCTCACCATAAGACGGGGAGATTAAACGGGTCATCCTATGATGGCTGAAAATAAAATAATAATAATAATGAAACAGTCTTGTCCTACCATTCTATAGACTTTTAATACACTTAAAAAGAAAGTGACAATCTTGTCCCACTATTCTATAGGCTTTTACTACACTTGTATATAAAGTGACAGTCTTGTCCTACAAATCTAGAGGCTTTTAATACACTTGAAAAGAAAGTGACAAGTTTGTCCCACTATTCTATAGACATTTAATACACTTAGATATAATGCGACAGTCTTGTCCCACCATCCCATAGGCTTTTAATACACATGTGTAGAATGTGACAGTACTTTCCTACCATTCTATAGGCTTTTAATACACTAATATAGAATACACTTAGATATAATGCGACAGTCTTGTCCCACCATTCTATAGGCTTTTAATACACTTACATAGAATACACTTAGATATAATGCGAAAGTCTTGTCCCACCATTCTATAGGCTTTTAATACACATGTATAGAATGTGACAGTATTTTCCTACCATTCTATAGGCTTTTAATACACTTACATAGAATACACTTAGATATAATGCGACAGCCTTGTCCCACCATTCTATAGGCTTTTAATACACATGTGTAGAATGTGACAGTATTTTCCTACCATTCTATAGGCTTTTAATACACTTACATAGAATACACTTAGATATAATGCGACAGTCTTGTCCCACCATTCTATAGGCTTTTAGTACACTTACATAGAATACACTTAGATATAATGCGAAAGTCTTGTCCCACCATTCTATAGGCTTTTAATACACATGTATAGAATGTGACAGTATTTTCCAACCATTCTATAGGCTTTTAATACACTTACATAGAATACACTTAGATATAATGCGACAGTCTTGTCCCACCATTATATAGGCTTTTAATACACTTAGATAGAATACACTTAGATATAATGCGATAGTCTTGTCCCACTATTCTATATGCTTTTAATACATTTAGATATAATGCGACAGTCTTGTCCCACCAATTTATAGGCTTTTACTACACTTGTATATAAAGTGACAGTCTTGTCCTACACATCTATAGGTTGTTGATACACTTGTATAGAAAATGACAGTCTTACCCTACCATTCTATTGGCTTTTAAATACACTTGTACAGAAAGTGTCAGTCTTGCCCTACCAATCTATATGTTTTTAATACACTTGTATAGAAAATGAGAGTCTTGTCCCATCATTCTATAGGCTTTTAATACACTTGAAAAGAAAGCGACAGTCTTGTCCCATCATTCTATAAATATTTAATATACTTGAATAGAATGTAAAAGTCTTGTCCTACCATTATATAGGCTTTTAATACACTTGAAGAGAAAGTGACAGTCTTGTCCCACCATTCTATAGGCTTTTACTATAGTTGTATATAAAGTGACAGTCTTGTCTTACCAATATATAGGTTTTTAATACATTTGTATAGAAAATGACAGTCTTGCCCTACCATTCTATTGGCTTTTATTACACTTGTATAGAAAATGACAATCGCCCCACCAATATATAGGCTTTTAATACACTTGTATAGAAGGTGACAGTCTTGCCTTACCATTATATTGGCTTCGAATACACTTGTATAGAAAATGACAGTCTTGCCCCACCAATCTAAAGGAATTTATTACACTGTATAGAAAATGACAGTCTTGTCCCACAATTATATAGGCTTTTAATACACTTGAAAAGAAAGCGACAGTCTTGTCCCACCATTCTATAGACATTTAGTATACTTGTATAGAAAGTGACAGTGTTGTCCCACCATTCTATAGACATTTAATATACTTGTATAGAAAATGACAGTCTTGCCCTACCAATCTAAAGGAATTTATTACACTGTATAGAAAATGACAGTCTTGTCCCACAATTATATAGGCTTTTAATACACTTGAAAAGAAAGCGACAGTCTTGTCCCATCATTCTATATGCTTTTAATACACTTACACAGAATACACTTTGATATAATGCGAAAGTATTTTCCTACCATTCTATAGGCTTTTAATACACTTAGATAGAATACACTTAGATATAATGTGACAGTCTTGTCCCACCATTCTGTAGGCTTTTACTACACTTGTATATAAAGTGACAGTCTTTACCTACAAATCTATAGGTTTTTAATACATTTGTATAGAAAATGACAGTCTTGCCCTACCATTCTATTGGCTTTTAATATACTTGTATAGAAAGTGACAGTCTTGCCCTACCAATCTATATGTTTTTAATACATTTGTATAGAAAATGACAGTCTTGTCTCATCATTCTATAGGCTTTTAATACACTTGAAAAGAAAGCGCCAGTCTTGTCCCATCATTCTATAGGCTTTAAATACACTTACACAGAATACACTTAGATATAATGCGAAAGTATTTTCCTACCATTCTATAGGCTTTTAATACACTTAGATAGAATACACTTAGATATAATGTGACAGTCTTGTCCCACCATTCTGTAGGCTTTTACTACACTTGTATATAAAGTGACAGTCTTTACCTACAAATCTATAGGTTTTTAATACATTTGTATAGAAAATGACAGTCTTGCCCTACCATTCTATTGGCTTTTAATATACTTGTATAGAAAGTGACAGTCTTGCCCTACCAATCTATATGTTTTTAATACATTTGTATAGAAAATGACAGTCTTGTCTCACCATTCTATAGGCTTTTAATACACTTGAAAAGAAAGCGACAGTCTTGTCCCATCATTCTATAAATATCTATAGGTATTTAATACATTTGTATAGAAAATGACAGTCTTGCCCTACCATTCTATTGGCTTTTAATATACTTGTATATAAAGTGACAGTCTTGCCCTTCCAATCTATATGTTTTTAATACATTTGTATAGAAAATGACAGTCTTGTACTACCATTCTATAGACTTTTAATACACTTGAAAAGAAAGCGACAGTCTTGTCCCACCATTCTATAGGTTTTTAATACGCTTGTATAGAAAATGACAGTCTTGCCCTACCATTCTATTGGCTTTTAATATACTTGTATAGAAAGTGACAGTCTTGTCCTACCAATATATCGGTTTTTAATACACTTGTATAGGAAATGACAGTCTTGCCCTACCATTCCATTGGCTTTTATTACACTTGTATAGAAAATGACAATCGCCCTACCAATATATAGGTTTTAAATACACTTGTATAGAAAATGTCAGTCTTGCCTTACCATTCTATTGGCTACGAATACACTTGTATAGAGAATGACAATCTTGTCCAACCATTTTATAGGCTTTTAATACACTTGAAAAGAAAGTGACAATCTTGTCCCACAATTCTATAGACATTTAATACACTTAGATATAATGCGACAGTATTGTCCCACCATTCTATAGGCTTTTAATACACTTGAAAAGAAAGTGATAATCTTGTCCCACCATTCTTTAGACATTTAATACACTTAGATATAATGCGACAGTCTTGTCCCACCTTTCTATAGGCTTTTAATACACATGTATATAAAGTGACTGTCTTGTCCTACAAATCTATAAATATATTTAATACACTTGTATAGCAAATGGCAGTCTTGCCCTACCATTCAATTGGCTTTTAATACACTTAAAAAGAAAGTGACAATCTTGTCCCACCATTCTAGAGACATTTAATACACTTGTATAGAAAATGGCAGTACATTTAATACACTTGTATAGAAAATGGCAGTCTTGCCCTACCATTCAATTGGCTTTTAATACACTGAAAAGAAAGTGAAAATATTGTCCCACCATTCTATAGACATTTAATACACTTAGATATAATGCGACAGTCTTGTCCCTACTTTCTATTGGCTTTTCATACACTTGAAAAGAAAGTGAAAATATTGTCCCACCATTCTGTAGACATTTAATACACTTAGATATAATGCGACAGTCTTGTCTTACCATTCTATAGGATTTTAATACACTTGAAAAGAAAGTGAGAATCTTGTCCTACCATTCTATAGGTTTTTAATACACTTTTATAGAAAGAGACAATCTTGTCCAACCATTCTAAAGGCTTTTAATACACTTGAAAAGAAAGTGACAATCTTGTCCCACCATTCTATAGACATTTAATATACTTAGATATAATGCGACAGTCTTGTCCCACCTTTGTATCGGCTTTTAAGACACGTGTATACAAAATGACTGTCCTGTCCTACAAATCTACAGGTTTTTAATACACTTGTATAGAAAATGACAGTCTTGCCCTACCATTCTATTGGCTTTTAATACACTTGTATAAAAAGTGACAGTCTTGCCCTATCAATCTATAGGCTTTTAATACACTTGAAAAGAAAGTGACAATCTTTTCCCACCATTCTATAGACATTTAATACACTTAGATATAATGCGACAGTATTGGCCCACCATTCTATAGGCTTTTAATACACTTGAAACGAAAGTGACAATCTTGTGCCACCATTATATAGACATTTAATACACTTAGATATAATGCGACAGTCTTTTCCCACCTTTCTATAGGCTTTTAATATTCATGTATATAAAGTGACAGTCTTGTTCTACAAATCTATAGGTTTTTAATACACTTGTATAGAAAGTGACAGTCTTGCCCAACCAATATGTATGTTTTTACTACTCTTGTATATAACGTGACAATCGTTTTCCTACCATTCTATAGGCTTTTAATACACTTGAAAAGAAAGTGACAATATTGTACTACCATTCTATAGACATTTATTACACTTTTATAGAAAGTGATAATCTTGTTCCACCATTCTATAAGCTTTTAATACACTTGTATGGAAAGTGACAATCTTGTCCAACCATTCTGTAGGCTTTTAATACACTTGTATAGAAAGTGACACTCTTGCTCAACCATTCTATAGTCTTTTCATACACTTTAATAGAAATTGACAATCTTGTCCAACCATTCTATATGCTTTTAATACACTTGTATAGAAAGTGACAATCTTGTCCAACCGTTCTATAGGCTTTTAATACACTTTTATATAAAGTTACAATCTTGTCCAACCATGCTATAGGCTTTTAATATACTTTTATAGAAAGTGACAATCTTGTCCAACCATTCTATAGGCTTTTAATACACTTGAAAAGAAAGTGACAATCTTGTCCCACCATTCTATAGACATTTATTACACTTAGGTATAATGCAACAGTCTTTTCCCACCTTTCTATAGGCTTTTAATACACTTGAAAAGAAAGTGACAATCTTGTCCCACTATTCTATAGGCTTTTAAGACACTTAGATATAATGCGATAGTCTTGTCGCACCATTCTATAGGGTTTTACAACACTTGTATATAAAGTGACAGTCTTGTCCTACAAATCTATAGGGTTTTAATACACTTGTATAGAAAATGAAAGTCTTGCCCTACCATTATATTGGCTTTTAATACACTTGTATAAAAAGTGACAGTCTTTTATTACCAATCTATATGATTTTAATACACTTGTATAAAAAATGACTGTCTTGTCCCACCATTCTATAGGCTTTTAATACACTTCAAAAGAAAGCGACAGTCTTGTCCCATCATTCTATAGACATTTAATATACTTGAATATAATGTGACAGTCTTGTCCTATCATTCTATAGGCTTTTACTATACTTGTATATAAAGTAACAGTATTGTCCTACCAATAATAGGTTTTTAATACAATTGTATAGAAAATGACAGTCTTGCCTTACCATTATATTGGCTTCTAATACACTTGTATAGAAAATGACAGTCTTGCCCTACCAATCTCAAGGTTTATATTACATTTGTATATAACGTGACAATCTTGCCCAACCATTCTATAGGTTTTTAATACACTTTTATAGAAAGTGACAATCTTGTCCAACCATTCTATAGCCTTTTAATACACTTGAAAAGAAAGTGACAATCTTGTCCCACCATTCTATAGACATTTAATACACTTAGATATAATGCGACAGTTTTGGCCCACCTTTATATAGGCTTTTAATATACTTGATTTGAAAGTGACAGTCTTGTACTACCATTCTATAGACATTTAATACACTTAGATAGATTACACTTAGATATAATGCGACAGTCTTGTCCAACCATTATATGGGCTTTTATTACACTTGAAAAGAAAGTGACAATCTTGACCCACCATTCTATCGACATCTAATACACTTAGATATAATGCGAAAGTCTTGTCCTACCATTCTACAGGCTTTTAATACACTTCAAAAGAAAGTGACAGTCTTGTCCATCCATTCTTTAGGCTTTTAATACACTTTTTTAGCAAGTGACAATATTGTCCAACCATTCTATAGGCTTTTAATACACTTGAAAAGAAAGTGACAATCTTGTCCCACCATTCTATAGACATTTAATACATTAGATATAATGCGACAGTCTTGTCCCACCATTCTATAGGCTTTTAATACATTTGAAAATAAAGTGACAATCTTGTCCTACCATTCTATAGACATTTAATACACTTTTATAAAATGTAACAATCTTGTCCAACCATTCTATAGGCTTTTAATACACTTTCATAGAAAGTGACAATCTTGTCCAACCATTCTTTAGGCTTTTTAATACACTTGAAAAGAAAGTAACAATCTTGTCCAATCATTCTATAGGCTTTTAATACACTTTCATAGAAAATGACAATCTTGTTCCACCATTCTATAGACATTTAATACACTTAGATATAATGCGACAGTCTTGTCCCACCTTTCTATAGGCTTTTAATACACTTCAAAAGAAAGCGACAGTCTTGTCCCATCATTCTATAGACATTTAATATACTTGAATAGAATGTGGCAGTCTTGTCCTATCATTCTATAGGCTTTTACTATACTTGTATATAAAGTGACAGTATTGTCCTACCAATAATAGGTTTTTAATACACTTGTATAGAAAATGACAGTCATGCCTTACCATTCTATTGGCTTCTAATACACTTGTATAGAAAATGACAGTCTTGCCCTACCAATCTAAAGGTTTATATTACATTTGTATATAAAATGACAGTCTTGTCCCAACATTCTGTTGGCTTTTCAAACACTTGAAAAGAAAGCGACAGTCTTGTCCCAACATTCTATTGACATTTAATATACTTGTATATAAAGTGATAGTCTTGTGCTACCATTATATAGACATTTAATACTCTTGTACAGAAAGTGACAATCTTGTCCCACCATTCTATAGTCTTTTAATACACTTGAAAAGAAAGTTACAATATTGTCCAACCATTCTATAGACTTTTAATACACTTGTATAGAAAGTGACAATCTTGCCCCACCATTCTATAGGCTTTTAATACACTTGAAAAGAAAGTGACAATCTTGTCTTACCATTCTATAGACATTTAATACACTTAGATATAATGCGACGGATTAGTAACATGAGGCCCCGAGCGGTTAACCGGAGGCCATGAGCGGTTAAACAACATTCAAGTCAATTCAATTCTATAGACATTTAATACACTTAGATATAATGCGACAGTTTTGTCCTACCATTATATAGGCGTTTAATACTCTTGAAAAGAAAGTGTCAGTCTTGTCCTACCATTCTATAGGTTTTTAATACACTTAGATAGAATACACTTAGATATAATGTGACAGTCGTGCCCTACCATTATATTGGCTTTTAATACACTTGTATAAAAAATTACAGTCTTGTCCTACCATTCTATTGGCTTTTAAAACACTTGTATATAATGTGACAGTCTTGCCCTACCATTCTACTGGCTTTTATTACATTTGTATAGAATGTAACAGTCTTGTCCCACCGTTTCATAGGCTTTTACTACACTTGTATATAAAGTGACAGTCTTGTCCTACAAATCTAAAGGTTTTTAATACACTTGTATAAAAAATGGCAGTCTTCTCCCACCATTCTATAGGCCTTTAATACACTTGAAAAGAAAACGACAGTCTTGTCCGACCATTCTATAGAGATTTAATACACTTAGATATAATGCGACAGTCTTGTCCTACCATTTTAGAGGCTTTTAATACACTTGAAAAGAAAGTGACAGTCTTGTCCCACCATTCTATAGGCTTTTAATACACTTGAAAAGAAAGTGAAATCTTGTCCGACCATTCTATAGGCTTTTAATGCGCTTTTATAGAAAGTGACAGTCTTGTCCAACCATTCTATAGGCTTTTAATACACTTGAAAAGAAAGTGACAATCTTGTCTTACCACCCTATAGACATTTAATACACTTTTATAGAAAGTGACAATCTTGCCCAACCATTCTATAGGCTTTTAATACACTTTTATAGAAAGTGACAATCTTGTCCAACCATTCTATAGACTTTTAATACACTTGAAAAGAAAGTGACAATCTTGTTCCACCATTCTATAGACATTAATTACACTTAGATATAATGCGACAGTTTTGTCCCACCTTTATATAGGCTTTTAATATACTTGAAAAGAAAGTGACAATCTTGTCCCACCATTCTATAGACATTTAATATACTTAGATAGAATACACTTAGATATAATGCGACAGTCTTGTCCAACCATTCTATAGGCTTTTAAAACACTTTTATAGAAAGTGACAATCTTGTCCAACCATTCTATAGGCTTTTAATCCACTTTAAAAGAAAGTGACAATCTTGGCCCACCATTATATACACATTTAATACACTTAGATAGAATACATTTAGATATAATGCGGCAGTCTTGTTCAACCATTCTATAGGCTTTTAAAACACTTTTATAGAAAGTGACAATCTTGTCCAACCATTCTATAGGCTTTTATTACGCTTGAAAAGAAAGTGACAATCTTGGCCAACCATTCTATAGACTTTTAATACACTTTTATAGAAAGTGACAATCTTGTCCAACCATTCTATATGCTTTTAATACACTTGAAAAGAAAAGGACAATCTTGTCTCACCATTCTATAGACATTTAATACACTTAGATATAATGCGACAGTCTTGTCCCACCTATATATAGGCTTTTAATACACTTGAAAAGAAAGTGACAGTCTTGTCCCACCTTTCTATAGATATTTAATACACTTAGATAGAATACACTTAGATGTAATACGACAGTCTTGTCCAACCATTATATAGGCTTTTATTACGCTAGAAAAGAAAGTGACAATCTTGTAACACCATTTTATAGATATTTAATACACTTTTACAGAATGTGACGGTCTTGTCCTACCATTCTATAGGCTTTTAATACACGTGTATAGAAAGTGACAGTATTGTCCCACCATTTTATAGGCTTGTAATACACTTGTATAGAAAATGACGGACTTAGCCCACCATTGTAGATGCTTTTAATTCACTTGTATATATAGTGAAAGTCTTGTCCTACCACTTAATAGGCTTTTAATACACATGTTTAGAACGTGACAGTCTTGTCCTACCATTCTATTACTTTTTAATTTACATGTATATAAAGTAACAATCTTGTCCTACCATTCTATAGGCTTTTAATACATTTGTATAGAAAGTGACAGTATTGTCCCATCATTCTATAGGCTTTTAATACACTTTTTAATAAAGTGACTGTCTTGTCCCACTATTCTCTAGGCTTTCAATAAGCTTGTGTATAAAGTGAGTCTTGACCTACCATTCTATAGGATTTTAATACACTTCTTTATAAAGTGACAGTCTTGTCCCAACATTCTACACTTGTATACAAAGTGACAATCATGTCCAACAATTGTATAGACTGTTAATACACTTGTATAGAAAGGACGGACTTGGTCCACCATTGTGGTAGCTTTTAATTCACTTGTATATATAGTGACATTCTTCTCCTACCACACTATAGGCTTTTACTACACTTGTATATAAAGTGACAGTCTTGTAATACCATTATATAGGCTTTTAATACAATTGTATAGAAAGTGACAGTATTATCCTACCATTTTATAGGCTTTTAATACACTTGTATAGAAAGTGACAGTCTTGTCCAACCATTCTATATGCTTTTAATACACTTGAAAGAAAATTGACAATCTTGTTCCACCATTCTATAGGCTTTTAATACACATTCATACAAAGTGACTGTCGTGTCCTACCATTATATAGGCTTTTAATACATTTAGTTATAAAGTGACAGTCTTGTCCCACCATTCTATAGGCTTTTAATACACTTGTGTATAAAGTGACAGTCTTGTCCTACCATTATATAGGCGTTTAATACACTTCTTTATAAGGTACTGTCTTGTCCCACAATTATATAGGCTTTTAATACACTTGTATAGAAAGTGACAATCATGTCCACCAATTTATAGATTGTTAATACATTTGCATAGAAAGTGACGGACTTGGCCCACCACTGCGGATGCTTTTAATTCACTTGTATATATAGAGACAGTCTTGTCCCACCATTCCTGGGGCTTTTAATGCACTTGTGTATAAAGTGACAGTCTTCTCCTACCATTCTATAGGCTTTTTTAATACAACTGTTTATAACGTGTAAGTCTTGTCCCACCATTCCATAGGCTTTTAATGCACTTGTATATAAAGTGACAGTCTTGTCCTACCATTCTATAGGCTTTTACTACACTTGTATAGAAAGTGACAGTCTTGTAATACCATTATATAGGCCTTTAATACAATTGAATAGAAAGTGACAGTATTATCCTACCACTATATAGGCTTTTAATATACTTGTGTAGAAAGTGACAGTCTTTTCCCACCATTCTATAGGCTTTTAATATACTTGTATGGAAAGTGAGTCTTGTTCCACCATTCTATAGGCCTTTACAACACTTGTATATATTGAGAGAGTCTTGTCCTACCATTATATAGGCTTTTAATACGATGGTATAGAAAGTGACAGTATTGTCCTACCATTCCATAGGCTTTTAATGCACGTGTGTATAAAGTGACAGTCTTGTCCTACCATTCTATAGGGTTGTACTACACTGTATAGAAAGTGACAGTCTTGTAATACCATTACATAGGCTTTTAATACACTTGTATAGAAAGTGACAATCTTGTCCTTCCATTCTACAGGCTTTTAGTACACTTTTATAGAAAGTGACAGTATTGTCCAACCATTATATAGGCCTTTTATACACTTGTTTATAAAGTGACAGTCTTGTCCCCCAATTCTACATGTGTAGAAAGTGACAGTATTATCCTACCATTTTATAGGCTTTTAATATACTTTTATATATTGAGACAATTTTCTCCTACCATTCTATAGGCGTTTAAACACTTGTATAGAAAGTGACAGTCGTGTCCCCCAATTCTACATGCTTTTAATACGATTGCATAGAAAGTGACAGACTTTTCCCATCATTCTATTGGTTTTTAATACAATTATGTAGAATGTGAGAGATATTTAGTTCACCATAGTAGAGGCTTTTAATACACTTGCATATAAAGTGACAGTTTTGTCCCATCCTTCTATAGGCTTTTAATACTCTTGTATATAACGTGACAATCGTTTTCCTACCATTCTATAGACTTTTAATGAACTTGAAAAGAAAGTGACAGGCTTGTTCCACTGTTCTATAGGCTTTTAATACACTTGTATAGAAAGTGACAGTCTTCTCCTACCATTATTTATGCTTTAAATACACTTGTGTATATATTGTGGCAGTCTTGTCCTACCATTATATAGGCTTTTTAATTCTATTGAAAAAACTGACAATCTTGTCCCATCATTCTATAGGCTTTTAATACACTTGTATAGAAAGTGAAAATCTTGTCCCACGGTTCTACGGACTTTTAATACACATGAAAAGAAAGTAACAGTATTGTCCAACCATTCTATAGGCTTTTAATATACTTTTATAGAAAGTGACAGTATTGTCCTACCATTCTTTAGGCGCTTAACACATTTGTATACACCATATCTTAACACCATTGAAGAGGTCTTTATTCCCTTGTATATATAGTGAAAGTCTTGTCCTACCATTCTATAGGCTTTTAATTCTATTGAGAAAACTGACAATCTTGTCCCATCATTCTATAGGCTTTTAATACACTTGTATAGAAAGTGAAAATATTGTCCCACGGTTCTACAGACTTGTAATACACATGAAAAGAAAGTGACAGTATTGTCCCACCATTCTATAGGCTTTTAATATACTTTTATAGAAAGTGACAGTATTGTCCTACCATTCTTTAGGCGCTTAACACATTTGTATACACCATAACTTAACACCATTGAAGAGGTCTTTATTCCCTTGTATATATAGTGAAAGTATTGTCCTACCATTCTATAGGCTTTTAATACATTTGTATATACAGTAGCAATCTTGTCCTACCATTATATTGGCTATTAATACACTTGTGTATACAGTGACAGGCTTGGCCCACCATTCTATAGGCTTGTAATACACTTGTATATAAAGTGACAGAATTGTCCCACCATTCTATAGGCTTTTAATACACTGGTTTATAAAGTGACAGTCTTGTCCCACCATTCTATAGGCTTTTAATACACTTGTGTATAAAGTGACAGTCGTATCCTGCCATTCTATAGGCTTTTAATACACTTGTTTATAAAGTGATAGTCTTGTCCCACCATACCATAGGCTTTTAATACACTTGTGTATAAAGTGACAGTCTTGTCCTACCATTCTATAGGCTTTTAATACACATGTGTATAAAGTGACAGAATTGTCCCACCATTCTATAGGCTTTTAATACACTGGTTTATAAAGTGATAGTCTTGTCCCACCATACTATAGGCTTTTAATACACTTGTGTATAAAGTGACAGAATTGTCCCACCATTCTATAGGCTTTTAATACACTGGTTTATAAAGTGACAGTCGTGTCCTACCATTATATAGGCTTTTAATACACTTGTTTATAAAGTGATTGTCTTGTCCAACCATACCATAGGCTTTTAATACACTTGTGTATAAAGTGACAGTCTTGTCCTACCATTCTATAGGCTTTTAATACACTTGTATTTAAATTGACAATCTTGTTCTATCATTGTAGAGGCTTTTAATACACTTGTGTATACAGTGACAGTCTTTTCCCACCATTATATCTGCTTTTAAGACGCTTGTATATCAAGTGACAGTCTTGTGTATAAAGTGACAATCTTGTCCCACCATTCCCACCATTAAATAGTCTATAAATACAATGGTAACGAAGTGACAGTCTTGCCCCACCATTATATAGGGTTTTAATATATTTGTAGAGAAGGAAACAGCATTGTCCCACCATTCTAAAGGCTTTCAATACACATGGAAAGAAAGTGACAATCTTGTCCCGCCATTCTATAGCATTTTAGTACAATTGTATATAAATTGACAGCCTTGTCCCACATTTCTATAGTCTTATCATACAATTGTATATAAAGTGGCAGTAATGTCCCATCATTCTACAGGCTCTTATTACACTTGTATAGAAAATGACAGTCCAGTCTCACCATTCTACATGCTTTTAATGAACTTGGATAGAAATCGACAGCCTTGTCTTACCATTCTATATGATTTTAATACGCTTGTTTTGAAAGTGACAGTCTTGACCCACCATACTGTAGGCTGTTATTACACTTGTATAGAAAGTGACAGGGTTGTCCCACCTTAATATACTTGTGTAGGATGTGACATTCGTGTCCCACCATTCTACAGTCTTTAAATACACTCGTAAAGAAAGTGACTGTCTTGTCCCACCATAATATACTTGTGTAGGATGTGACATTCGTGTCTAACCATTATATAGGCTTTTAATACAATTGTATATAAAGTGTCAGTGTTTTATTGCACTTGTATAGAAATTTACAGTTTTGTCCCACCATTCTAAAAGCTTTTAATACACCTGTATATATAACGACTGTCGTGTCCTACCATTCTACAGGGATTTAATACAATTGCTTAGAAAAGACTGTATTGTCCGACCTTTCTGTAGAGTTTTTAATACAAATGTCTTGGAAATGACGGTTAATCCTCACAATTATTCGGGCTTTTAATACACCTTTATAGAAAAGTACAACCTTTTTTCATCCTTCTACGCTCACCTTTATAGTATGTGACTGTCCTGTTCTGCCGTTCTACTGGCTTTTAATACACCTGTATAGCGTGTTCTGCCATTATACAGTCTTTTGAATACTAGCCCATGATTGTGCTCATGTTACAGGTCATAAGATGTCCACGTTAAAGTAGTTATTCCGCCAACAACAATCAAATTATGCAACATATGTACACCGTTTCTAAACCTTTAATCGCCACATAAATGTATTATATGACCAGAACACCTGGGTTGTGACAGTCTTTTTATTATCTTGTTGTAAAGAAGAGCAATCATTTACGTTACATATCGTGTAGTCAAATACTGGTTGTTCTCCCTTGGATTATTAAAATCTGGGTTTATCGAAAATGTCGTTAGTAAAGGGCGGCTGTGTAAATGTACTCAAATGTGAGTTTTTCTCAAATTTGCGCTCTCCGGCGTCGTTAAGTTTCAGATAAATCAGTTTGATAGACGTTTGGTTTCTAAATCGTCGACATGCTGGCATTTTCAAACATTTCTAAATGTACCGGTTTATCAGTCTTAAACCGTTTTAACGGCCGGTTGTGAATTGGCCTAGAGATTGCGGAGATTTTAACGATGCTTAGCAACTATAATAAATGGACTATTTCGAGTACATATACATCGCAAGGGCGGAACCTGGGATGTGTAAGCGTCTGGATTTTATTCCTTAACAGTTTGATGTTTAAGTTCGAAGATCTGCCTTTATAGCGATGGCATTGGTCGGGATATTGTACACATTTTAAATTTGTATTTCTCTGTTTTTGATACTGGAAGGAAATTGCAAACATGTTCATATTTTTTTTCCGTTTTCCTGGGCTCTGTTATCCAGTTGCCCCCTAAAAAGTAACACGTTGTACGGTGTGCATAAGCAACCAAATGCACAAAACCCACGCACACAACGGACACACTCTAATATGCCATCATGTTATTTCCCATTTGATAATGTGGCAAAGGGGTACCAACTGTATAATAGCACACAAAAGGCAACTTCTTTGGCCATTTTTCGCCCACTACGTTAGATTTCGACAAAGGTATATGTATCATGTATACTGAAAGGAAAAAGAAACGCATAATGGGTATTTCCGGTATTTCCGCTATATATTGTATGTTTAACATGCTACTGCTAATCAAATGGTACAGTGCGACATTAAGCTTGTCCTTTCGGAAAGAAATTTTAAACAGCACCGAACACATCAATGATTACCCCTTTAAAGTTTCATTATCGACAGAATGCGCATTTGGCTCAAACAAGTGTGCAAACTTAGGTTTTAAACGTTGCAATCTCTTAACATTAAACACAATACTAAAATGGCTTGACTCTTCAACATTTATGAATTTCGTCTAACAAAGTATACTTCGATTAAAAGGTCTTCTACATGACAGAGTTGTCCTTTCTGTAAGTAGTTGTAGACCCTTTTTGTAAAAAACACGTTGAGATAAATCTGGAATATTACGTGGAATTAGGTGTATATAGTAGTGTAGTATAGGCAATTTTTAGCTCGACTATTCGAAGAATAAGAGAGCTTATGTAATCACCCCGGCGTCGGCGTTGGCGTTGGCATCGGCGTCAGCGTCCCACATCAAGGTTTGCGTGTAAGCTGTGTTTACAAGTCTGAATCTCTTACATTTCTTATCCTAGCACAACCAAATTTGGCCATGGGCTTCCTTATAACATTATCTTAAGGACTGCATAAGCAATTTTGGTTCCTGTAACCCATGGGCTCCCATGAAACCCAAATTTTTATAGCCCTTAAAATGTGTCTGTTTCACATCAAATGTTGCGTGTAAGCTGTGTTTACAGGTCTATATCTCTTACATTGCTTGTCCTAGCTGAACTAAATTTTGGAATTGGTTTCCTTATACATGTAGTATGTTGTAAAGGGTTGGGTAAGTAATTTTGTCTTCTGCAAATTCTGGGCTCCCATGGAACCCAAATTGTGATGGCCCATAAAATGTACAATAAAGGCAGATCTAGGTTTGCATGTAAGCATGTATATATCTATAATTTTGGTTTGGGATTTCTTATAGTATTATGCATCTTATTCATACTTCACCAATTTGTTAGACAATTCTTACACATATATGTTGCCTTCTCCAACCCCCCACCCACCCCGCCTCTCACCACACACCCCCTCACCCCCACTTGAAACTTTTTTTACATATTTCTGTGTTGTTTTAGTCAATTCTTACACATATATGTTGCTCCCTCAAACCCCACCCACCCCCGCATCTCCCCCTCCCCCTCACTTGAAACTCTATATATATTTTTTATATATATTTCTGTGTTGTTTTAGTCAATTCTTACACATATATCTTGCCACCCTCCCTCCCCCCACCCATCCCCGCATCTCATCCCCCTCACCCCTACTGGAAACTCTATTTTTGTTTACCCACCCCTGCATCTAACCCCCCTCCCTCCACTTGAAACTCTATTTTTTTTTACATATTTCTGTGTTGCTTTTGTCAATTCTTACACATGTGTCCCCTTCCCGCCCTGCCTCCCCTCCCCCGCCCCAACATACACTCGGAACTAGAATATTTTTATTTTATTTTTATTTTTTTTACATATTTCTGTGTTGCTTGGCCAATTCATACACATAGCTTCTTACACATATATGTTGCTCCATCCCCCACCCCCACCCCTGCCTCTCCCCCGCCCAACCCCCCTCCCCCCACCAAACACACACGCACTCGAAACTCTTTTTTTTTTATTACGTATATCTGTGTTGTTTTGGTAAATTCTTACACATAGCTTCTTACACATATATGTTGCTCCCTCCCCCACCCCCACCCCTGCCTCTCACCCGCCACCCCTCCCCCAACAAACACACACACACTCAAAACTCTTTTTTTTTACGTATATCTGTGTTGTTTTGGTAAATTCTTACACATAGCTTCTTACACATATATGTTGCCCACTCCACCGCCCACCCCACCCCACCCGAAACTCTTTTTTTTCCCCACATATTTCTGTGTTGTTTTTGTCAATTCTTACACATAGCTATCTTGCACCCCCCCCCCCCCCCCCCCCCTCTACCACCACCCCTCCCCCACCTCCCCCCACTCGAAATATTTTTATTTTGTTTTTCCATATTTCTGTGTTGTTTTGGTCAATTCTTACATAGCTTCTTACACATATATGTTGCCGTCCCCACCTCCTGCCTCTCCCCCATCGCCCCCCCCCTCCACCACCACCCCCCCACCTCCCCCACCTCCCCACTCGAAATATTTTTATTTTATTTTACCCTATTTCTGTGTTGTTTTGGTCAATTCTTACATAGCTTCTTACACATATATGTTGCCGTACCCACCTCCCGCCTCTCCCCCATCCCCACTCAAAACTCGATTTTTAAAAATATTTTTGTGTTTTGGTGAATTCTTACATAGCTTCTTATACATATATGTTGACCTCACCACCGCAACTCCCACCACCACCCATCCCCACCTCTCCCCCACCCCCACCCCCACCCCCACCCCCACCCGTGGCCCCACTCAAAACTCGATTTTCGATTTTTTTATGATTTTTTTTCCATATTTCTGTGTAGTTTTGGTAAATTCTTACACATAGTTATGTTGCGCTCCCAACCCCACCCCACATTGTTTTAGCCTTGTTTTCTGATGGTATATACTAGCTATATAATGTATTATTCTCTCTAATAGTCAAGCTGCGCTGTTCTCCGACAGCTCTTGTTTAACATGCGTTTCTTTTTCCTTTCAGTATATTAAAAACAGTTGACTGAAAGGCCACATATACATGTCACCATCTGGCCACTCTATTGTTGCTTCTTTATTTATAATATCTGTTTTTTACCGATCACAGTTTCTTCTTGAACTCACCTTTTGTTTTAGTACATCTGTGTTTGATAACGTCCGATCACGTGGTTATGTTGACCGATTTTACTTTGTTTCCTTAGAGACACTTTATTATTTAATAACAGCTAAAACAAGACATTAATGATACTTCTAAGACTGTTTGTCGCATCTCAAGCTGTGCTTTATCACTAACGTAGCACCAAGACCATTAAGGCACTTCAGCGCCACGCAAGTTATTAAGGAGCAATTGTCCATTATGGGAAGTGTGTTTTTGTGTTAACCAACATATTAGGTATTTAATATCAGCAGGGTGTTGTAACCTATTGTTGGCTTCTTTCTCTGCTTCTTCGGAGATACTCGCATCCATATACTAAGTATTGACCAGAGAAATACCGTCTTCATCTAAGTGAGAGTGGTCTCCCTTAGACAATGTTTCGTTTCACCTATGGTGTAGTTGGAATGATGTTTACGTCAATTTTAGCACCACGTATGACGGTCGATTGTTTTTTGTGGTATAGGCAGACCACCCCATTTTTCCTAGTAGAACCAGTACTGTATACCTCCCGCTATCCATCAGAATCGACAAAAGTCTAGCTCCCAGTGGGATTCCAAATTGCAGCGTGAAAGGATAGAAGGTTGACCTATATGGACTATACACAGAATAGCTATACAGACATTTAGGTAATATTAACACAAACACACACAAACAAAATCTAATTTGTTACATCAACAGGAAGAAAAGCAATCTGATGTTATTACATATAAATTACAGTTCGAATTTGGTTTTGTATCGTGCATGCATATAGTGGGTTGTATCGTGCATGCATATAGTGGGTTGGAACATATCGTGCTGCCCTTCTCTTTCCGACCGTCCATCTTCACGTACCTACTATATAAATATCACATCCCATGGAGGGTGATAGAACATATTGTCAACCCGAGATTGGTAATGTCCACCGAGGCTTTAGCCGAGGTGGACATTACCACATCGAGGGTTGACAATATGTTCTATCACCCTCCATGGGATGTGATATTTATTTGATTATACCAAACATCAAAATTCATTTAATCAGCAATTATTTTTTATTAACAACAATAAAAAACTTGAAACAAATTTTTGCCATGAAACATTACCATGAAACATTACCAATTGTTGACTGATCGGGAATGGGGAAATTACATAGAGAATTTTGAGTGAGGTATAATAATTCTACATAATGACCGGCTATGGCTTTCCGACCGTCCATCTTCAGTAGCGGAATTAGAATGGGTGGGTGGGGTAAGGGAGCCCAGACTACTGCGAAATTTGAAAATATCAATAAGCATGCAGTTATATCTTTTTTGGTTGTCAATTATTATTTTAAAAGTATGTTTCCATCCCCTAATCTCAAATCCCAGATCCGCTCATACAAAACATAATATTATTGGACCTAGCCTATGACAAATAGCTGTTTTTTGAATATGTGGGCTACAGTTTGCCGTTCGTTATGCAACAATATATATCCGTCTTTATATAACTGCTTCTAATTCATAAGTGTTAAATGTAAAATAATAGAAATAAGTGATTATTTCATATAGATCTATATGTTATTACAGTTTCCTTCTAATTAATTTTCTACGATATTAAATTCTTTTCTATCCATACAAACACCCAATAACCAAGTAGCGGATTTTGTTGTAGAATTTCGTATTCTTGGTAACGAGTATTATCGCTCAGTGGGAATCTTCTATATTAAGCCAATCCTTTATTAGTATTTCGAGGTGAGGAAATATGATTTTAACATCACTTAGCGACCATCAGTCAATAAGAACAAAATCTCATTAGTATTTTTTTTTTATATTTCGTTACGAGAAAAATGTCTGACAACCGTATTATCGCATTTGTAATAAGATTTCTAAAGCTACTGACCCTATTATGGCAGTATTACATTGACAGGTTTAGGAATCGTACGACGCTCTGGGGGGTTACTGATGATTAATATGATGATGGGGACACTGATGATTGATGATTGATGATGATAATGACGATGTAAGTATTTGTTTTTGCTGCTGTTGGTTTGTTCTTGATGATGGTGGAGGTGAGCAGGAAGAGAGGAGGAAGAGAAGGAGGAGGTCTATAACACAAGGACGGTGAAGAAGAAGAAGAAGAAGGAGAAGAAGAGAAGAGAAAGAAGAGGAAGAAGAGGAAGAAGAAAAAAGAAGAGAAGAGAAAGAAGAGGAAGAAGAGGAAGAAGAAAAAAGAAAAGAAGGAGGAGGAGGAGGAGGAGGAGGAGGAGGAGGAGGAGGAGGAGGAGGAGGAGAAAATCGTTATTGTATAATACGTTGTTTATATAATAAAGATATACTATTAGTGTTTGAAACCGTTTATTAACCAAACTATAATCATATATATAATACATAATATTAATTATGTGATTAGAATGATACTAATGACCCCAATAGACCAAACATTTAAGTGTTTTGCATAAGAGAGAATATAATCGACAAATAAACTGTTTTATGACTCGCATCCAAATAAAAGTATTGATGGTATCAACGCATGCATATACATTACGAAACTAATCTTAGACTTTAATGGGACTGAACACTAATCACGTGGTTGACTTTAGGAAATGTAATCAAATTATACAGAAGAATTTTGACGTTTTTTTCTTTATCTGTTGAAAACGTTATTTTGGGGTCTCAATACGGTTCCTATGACCATTTGCTGTAATGCAGTGTACAATGTTAGTACCATATTTAGTTGAAACAATACATTCCAAACAAAATTATATCTTATACTTAAGTATTACCCTCCCCGCCCCACTCCTCCCCACCCCCTCCCCACCCCGCCCCCTCCCCCACCCCACAACACACCACATCTAAAATTCCCATTTTGCCAACTTTTGAATGTATTATCTTAAAACGCATGGTGAAATATCTACCTAAAGATGAAATATCTACCTAAAGATGAAATATCTACCTAAAGATGAAAACACAGCTGTTACAAAGCCGGACCGGCATGGTGAAATATCTACCTAAAGATGGAAACACAGCTGTTACAAAGCCGTACCGGCATGGTGAAATATCAACCTAAAGATGAAAACACAGCTGTTACAAAGCCGGACCGGCATGGTGAAATATCTACCTAAAGATGAAAACACAGCTGTTACAAAGCCGGACAGGCATATGGTGAAATATCTACATAAAGATGAAAACACAGCTGTTACAAAGCCCGACCGGCATGGTGAAATATCTACCTAAAGATGAAAACACAGCTGTTACAAAGCCGGACCGGCAATGTGAAATATCTACCTAAAGATGAAAACACTGCTGTTACAAAGCCGGACCGGCATGGTGAAATATCTACCTAAAGATGAAAACACAGCTGTTACAAAGCGGACCGGCATGGTGAAATAACTACCTAAAGATGAAAACACAGCTGTTACAAAGCCGGACAGGCATGGTGAAATATCTACCTAAAGATGAAAACACAGCTGTTACAAAGCCGGACCGCATGGTGAAATATTTTCCTAAAGATGAAAACACAGCTGTTACAAAGCCCGACCGGCATGGTGAAATATCTACCTAAAGATGAAAACACAGCTGTTACAAAGCCCGACCGGCATGGTGAAATATCTACCTAAAGATGAAAACACAGCTGTTACAAAGTCCGACCGGCATGGTGAATATCTACCTAAAGATGAAAACACAGCTGTTACAAAGCCGGACCGGCATGGTGAAATATCTTCCAACTTAAGATGAAAACACAGCTGTTACAAAGCCGGACCGGCATGGTGAAATATCTACCTAAAGATGAAAACACAGCTGTTACAAAGCCGGACCGGCATGGTGAAATATCTACCTAAAGATAAAAACACAGCTGTTACAAAGCCGGACCGGCATGGTGAAATATCTACCTAAAGATGAAAACACAGCTGTTACAAAGCCGGACCGGCATGGTGAAATATCTACCTAAAGATGAAAACACAGCTGTTACATAGCCGGACCGGCATGGTGAAATATCTACCTAAAGATGAAAACACAGCTGTTACAAAGCCGGACCGGCATGGTGAAATATCTACCTAAAGATGAAAACACAGCTGTTACAAAGCCGGACCGCATGTCATTCAACCGCAAGGTGGGCTTCATATTTTTAAAATTAGGTATACAAGTCGAACAGAAAATGTAGCTTTCAAAGAACACAGTCAATCAAAAACACGCATTAATACAAAAAAACAATAATTTATTACATTGTTAATGTGACATGACTAACACAAACAGGTTGACAATAGGCCTACCGCCTTGGAACGTTCAGTGGCAACAAGACAATCGGTAGAACCGATGGATTATCCCCGAAATGTATCCTCTGTGGCCTTGTATCACCCAGCAGTTTTCAATTTGCAGTTCCATTAGTAGTTTGTATGCCCCGCGGTGCGTGCTACCAACAGCAGTACAGTTTCAAACTTCATACACATTTACATCTTTATGGCAGCAATATGCTCCTACCCAAATCAGGTCAATATAAATGACAGCAATATGCTCCTACCCAAATCAGGTCAATAGAAATGACAATGGCCTACTTTTTACACTTTGTTAATTTACATGAAAGTTTGATACATGTAAGTGTTTTATTATGTCCATTACTTTGATACCAGAAGTCGTACAGATTTAAATTTCCTAGACACTTACATCTGTATGACATCAACATGTTCCTACCTCTAAACAGGTCAGTATCAATGACCTTAACCTAAATTTTTAACTTTGTTAATTTACATTACCGTTTTACATTCAAGTTTTATATTCAAGTGTTATATTATGTCCATTACTGAGACACCTAAAGCCACACAACTTTCAGACTTCATACACCATTACATCTATATGATATCAATATGTTTTTGCACAAAAGCAACTCAGTATCAGTGGCCTTGACCTATTTTTTTATTTCTATTTATTTACATTTAATTTTCTGGGATTTTTAGCTCGACTATTCGAAGAATAAGAGAGCTTATGTAATCACCCCGGCGCCGGCGTCCCACATCAAGGTTTCCGTGTAAGCTGTGTTTGCAAGTCTATTTCTCTTACATTTCTTCATTTCTTCTCCTAGCACAACCAAATTTGGCCATGGGCTTCCTTATAACATTATCTTAAGGTATGCATAAGCTATTTTGGTTCCTGTAACCCCTGGGCTCCCATGGAACCCCAAATTGTGCATGTAAGCTGTGTTTACAGGTCTATATCTCTTACATTTCTTGTCCTAGCTCAACTAAATTTGGGAATTGGTTTCGTTATAGTATGTTGTAAAGGGCTGCTTAAGTATTTTGTCTTCTGCAAATTCTGGGTTCCCATGGAACCCGAATTGTGATGGCCCATAAAATGTGCAATAAAGGCAGATCTAGGTTGCATGTGACCTGTTGTATATATCTATAATTTTGGTTTGGGATTTCTTATAGCATTATGCATTTTATTCATACTTCACCCATATTTGGAATGGGCTCCCTCCTCCCCGCCCCCCCCCCCCATATTTTTTATTGTTTTTTTACATATTTCTGTGTTGTTTTTGTCAATTCTCAAACGTAGAGCTATGTTGCTCCACCCCCACCCACCCACCCCACCCCCAACCCCAAGCCCGGTCTCCTCTCCGCCTACCCCCCCCCCCCCCCTCCACACACCCCCACACACTCGAAACAATTTTTTTTTACATATTTCTGTGTTGTTTTCGTCAATTCTTACACATATATCTATGTTGCTCCCTACCCGCCCCATTCACCCCACTCTCACCCCCACCCAACCAACACTCGTTTTTGTTTTGTTTGTTTTTTTACATATTTATATATTTATGTGTTGTTTTGGTCAATTCTTACAGCCACCCTAATACCGATCCGATCCCCCGCGCCCCCCCCCCCCCCCCCCCCCCCCCCACTTGAAACTCTTTTTTCTTTTTCTTTTTTTTTTACATATGTTTGTGTTGTTTTGGTCACTTTTTACACATATACCTATGTTGCCACCCTCATACCCTCCCACCGCCTTGTCCTCGCCCTCCCTCCCCCGCCCCACCCTCTCGAAACTCTTTTTTTTTTTTACATATTTCTTTGTTGTTTTGGTAAATTCTTACACATATAACAGAATTTGTAAGATGTGTAAAAATGGGATTGAGGATGAATACCATTTTATGATAAAACGTTCCCAGTTACATATTGTAAGGGCTAATTGCTTTGCAGAACTAACTGCTATTATTCCCAATTTTTCAACGTTGGACGATAAGAGTAAATTTTACCTTATTCTCGGTAGTAATGATCATGATATCAACAATATATGTATATCATTTATCTCAGAGTTTTCAATTTTAGAAAAGACAGTATTAGGGATATATTTACTTGGTGAAGTAACACTATATATGTGGTAGTTTTAGATATGATCTCCCTCAGGAGTGGATTTATATAAGATAACAATTGACTGTTATGATAAATATAAATAAGCATATACATGGAGAGAGATATATGACTTATTTTCTTGCTTCTTGTTTTGTAAATGCTTGTAATTCACTGTGTATGTCTGTGTGTTGGTGATATTCCTACTGTTGGATTTTAGACCAATAAAAGATTTGATTTGATTTTGATTTGATTTACACATATAGCTATGTTGCCCCCTCCCCCCCCCCCCCACCACCACAGACACACACCCGCCTTCCACCCCCCACCCCTCATCCCCTCGCCCTCCCCCACTCGAAACAGTTTATATTATTTTATTTTTTTTACATATTTCTGTGTTGTTTTGGTCAATTCTTACACATATATCTATGTTGACACCCCGCCTCCCTCCCTTTTTCATGACAAGCCATTAAACACGCTTGAGTCCAGTTTTGTTTCACATGGTGAAAAAAAACTTGATTTAAATTACAAATTAACAATGAGAAAAACACATGATTCCAGTTATATGAGAGTGAAGGAACGTTTGATACCCGTTACATTGCACACGGTGATTTTTTTTTTTTACAGTAATTCAGCTTTTTAAAGCACATATAAAAACATGGACATGCATCTACATAAGCAGAATATAACGCCTTTTAATATTAAATCCGCTTCTAGGGTGCACCAAACGTCACTCTTGAGTAAGTAATGTAAGTTTAAGTCAAACTATCGGCGTTATTGTCATTATTTTAAGAGCAAGCTCCTTCCGTGGCAACCATTCTATGAATATGGTGAAGAAGGTGGTAGTGTTTCTTAATCCTGCACAAATGAATAATCCTGAACAAAATGCAAGTAAAGAAAGGTGGTTGGGCAATAGGATTGACACATAATATATCTGCTTTGAGGAGATGGATGGCTGTGTAGCCTTGCATAACTGTTTTAGATTCGCTATGGTGAAAGTGAAAAGGATAATGGGATCAACATCAATTCGATTCAAAGGAATACCAGTCAAATTTCCTCATCCAAATAAAAATATAGAGGATATAGTTAAGGAATTGGAAGGAGATTCTTTCAATACTGATAAGAAAGGGGTGGAAGATAAACGAATAGCATATGTGCATTAATGACTGATTTTTATTCAAGATAATACCATAACGTCTTTGCATTTCTCACAGAGGATTCGGATTCAGCTACACATGCATATCTTTCAAGCAAGAAGAAACATGTGTCCGGAAAAAAAATGAAGTCAAATGAGGTCAGAATCATCAATAGTTGTATCGATGCAAATAAAATGAGAGATTTTTTATAAAGAAAATCAGTAAATGCCGCTTGCAAAGAAACTCGAATGCATGAACAAAATATCTAGCCTATTCTTCTTCTTGAAAATGTGTCAAATAACCCCAGAGAAGAGCTAGTAGTATAGATGGCGCATATTTGGTCTATTCAAGAATCTCTTTGAACTACGAAGATATTTACTAGTAATGAATTGATACAAGATATGAGTCCAGTGTTTGAGTCGTACTGTAGAAAACGAAACAATATCGACGTCACATTTGACAGATATCTGTGTAATAGTTTGAAAAGTATACAAGAGGTTCTGGTATCAGGACAAAGGTTCATTCAGATTCAAGCAAATTAGTGGCTAACTGGAACACCTTTTTACGAGTTGCTGATAATAAAACCTGAACTGATTTTGCTAATCGCAAAATCAAACGTAGGCATTTTTAACGAAGTTAATTTGTGGAAAACAGTTCATTGTCTCCTTAGAAAGCTCAATGTGGACACTAACCTCGCAGAAACTGACACGAATAATTATGCGTGGAAAAAATAAATTCAAGAAACGGCGTCGGGGAATTATAATGACTCGGACACTGACGTGGTTGTTATTAAAGTTTCCTCGTTTAAGAATCTTGGCATAGATCAACTTCGGATTGATTATGGAAGAGGGACGGATTTAAAATGGCTATCAATACATGACATGGTGTCCCAGTTAGATCCAAAGGCCGGAGCACTTCCTTTATTTAATGTTTTCTCATATTGCAAAATCGTTCAAACTTCTACGGAAAACGGGAAAGCTGGCAAACTTGGAACATATAACTGCAACATTAATAGTTGTAAATCTCAGGAACATGCCTAACATTAATGATGAATCAGATAATGATGCTTTGGGAGAATTGGTACACGGATGGTAAACGAATCCAGGATACCAAGCAACTCTTGTATTACGGAATTCCACCAAAAAGCTACTTTAATACAGCCTGCATATCGACGTGGCTATCAAGGTGAATGTGAATGGTCTCAGTCACGTATGCACCTATCAATGTGGTGGTGTGTGTGAGGAGGGGAGGGTTGGGGGATGCTGAGGGGCTACGAGCATTTACACATGGTCTAGTTTCTATCGCTAGGGGCAAGACGAATCTATAATTCCCCAGAGTAAATGACTAATATCACATCTCTCCATGTTGGCATAGGATTCCCTACCACGGGGAATTTATGTTTGTCTAATCCCCGGAGGTGCAATATGACTAAAGATCAAGTCATGCCTTATCCGTCTATATAAGTGCTGCCATACTGCTTTTGGCTTGTACGGCGCTATGTATCTATGCATGGACATTTTGAATAGAATGCAAACTTAATCAGTTAATCAGGACTAAATATAACAGAAGGTATACAGGACTAAATATAACAGAAGGTATACAGTACTAAATATAACAGAAGGTATACAGGACTAAATATAACAGAAGGTATACAAGTCGAACAGGAAATGTAGCATTCATGGAACACGGTCAACCACAAGGGCCATAAATCCGCCAAAAATAATTCAACCGGAACACGACGAAGATATGGGCAACTAGGCTTGGCAATAATCATCTCTTATCAAGTTTCGTTGAAATCTGGCCAGGGTATCGGGAGAAGTAGTTCGGACAAAGTGTGTGTATTAAAACATTTAGAGGGCCATACCTCCGCCAAACATCAATTAACCGGAACATGGCGATGATATGCGCAACAAGGCTTGGTACTGATTATCCTTGCCATGTTTCGTTGAACTAGTCCGAGCAATGTTTGTGTATTAAAACCTTTAGAGGGCCATACCTCCGCCAAAAATCTATGAACCGGAAAATGGCAACGATATACGCAACTAGGCTTGGTACTAATAATTCCTGCAAAGTTTCGTTGAATTCAGGAGAACTAGTCCAGACAAAGTGTGTGACATGTAGACAGACAGACAACAGACAGACAGCACAAATACAATATGTATTCCCTTCACAAGGTGGGGGAGACATAATTATAAGGGAAAATAGAAACAAGTATGCGACAACACAAACATAAAAGGGTTAATAATAAGAGTACCGCTTGGAACGGTCAGTAGAAAAAGGATCTATGGAAGATGGTATTAGATTAAACTAAATGTGTAAGATGACACAAAATACAAAGTTTAAAATATTTCAATATAGTT